>JAODUO010000189.1:237500-270000 GCA_025642075.2 Ridgeia piscesae
TACGGGCACGCACGGATACATACGGACACACACGGGCACACATGGGCACACACGGACACACACGGACACAGACGGACACACACGGGCACATAGGGCACACACGGGCACACACGGACACATACGTATACACACGGACACACACGGACACACACGGACACAGACGGACACACACGCATACACACGGACCTATATGGTCACACACGGGCACACACGGGCACACACGGGCACGCACGGATACATACGGACACACACGGGCACACATGGGCACACACGGCACACACGGGCACACACGGGCACACACGGGCACACACGGACACACACGGCACACACGGGCACACACATGTACACACATGTACACACGGACACACACGGGCACACATGGGCACACTCGGGCACACACGGGCACACACGGGCACCCACGGGCACACACGGGCACACGCGGACACACACGGGCACACACGGGCACACACGTGTACACACGGGCAAACACATGTACACACGGGCACACACGGGCACACACGGGCACATACGGGCACGCACGGATACATACGGACACACACGGACACAGACGGACACACACGGACACACACGGGCACATACGTATACATACGGACACACACGGGCACACACGGACACATAGGGCACACACGGGCACACACGGACACATAGGGCACACACGGGCACACACGGGCACATACGTATACATACGGACACACACGGACACACACGGACACAGACGGACACACACGGACACACACGGACACATACGTATACACACGGACACACACGGGCACACACGGACACATAGGGCACACACGGACACACACGGGCACACATGGGCACATTCGGGCACACACGGGCACACACGGGCACACACGGCCACACACGGGTACACACAGGCACACACGGGCAAACACGGGCACACACGGGCACACCCGGGCACACACGGGCACACACATGTACACACATGTACACACGGTCACACAAGGGCACACACGGGCACACACGGGCACACACGGGCACACACGGGCACACGCGGGCACACACGGGCACACACGGGCACACACGGGCACACACGGGCACACACGTGTACACACGGGCAAACACATGTACACACGGACACACACGGGCACACACGGGCACACACGTGTACACACATGTACACACGGTCACACACGGTCATACACGGTCACACACGGGCAAACACATGTACACACGGACACACACGAGCACACACGGGCATACACAGACCCACGCGGACACAAGCGGGCACACACGGACACACATAGACACACACAGGTGCACACAAGTGCACACAAGTACACACGGGAACACATTAACAACAACAATGATCCATGGATACAAATTCGCCAAGTCACAACGACATACATATGCAATATGAAGCAGGCTTCAGCAAAATGCTTCAGGTCATAAGGCGACGTTCTGTGTTCCGTACTTCCATGAGAGCGTACGTGTCAATTGGTGATTGTGTCGAGTGTAGTAATGCATTATTATCTTGCATAGACGTTCCCGGCTAATGCATTCTTCAGCACGTGCATACATTGCCGTACGCTGAGCGTCACGCGACTGTAATGCAAATGTACTGTAGTAAACCATAGAATCGTTTACGCTGACCACAAGAAGGCACGCCATTCTAGTCAGGATGTGAAGTCATCGTTCATAGCGAAATGGCCACAAATGCAACAAGCAAGACAGTGCATGCAGTCAAACAAGTCCTGAGTCAGACACTTATCCTACGTACCATTTAGTTAGGTTGTAACCGTTCATCCAATCAGTCAATTAACTAGATTAAACAATCCAATCAATTAACCAACAATCCGGACAGCAATCCAACCACCTAATCGCCTAGACCACCATCTACTGAACCAACAAAGAAACGCAGAAACAAAACCATGTAAACCAAGCACAACAAAGCAACGTTTCTACTTTGTGACCTAATTGTGTTTCCGTGATCGTTAGTTCGTCTTTCTTCGTAATAAAATTAACACATATGTAAAATTTTTTTATAAAAAAAAAACCGAGCTAGCGGACACTGAAACATATCACTTCAGTTTATATCCGATACCAGATAACTAAACACGATTAGCAAATTGTAATATGAGATTTGCTTCATCTATTTATTGATTTACGTAGCGCTTGTTGTGAATTCATAGCATAACGAATCTTATCTTTAATCTGTTATGAAGCGAACATTATCATCAGTTAGGTAGTTTTATTTAGAAGCCACATCCGTAGCAAAACCTATTTGTAATGATTTATATCGCAGAACAACAACATTTGTTTAATCTCTACTCGTGTTTCCAAACTTTAATTTTGAGCGATGTTTACGGCACAACTCATTGTAGAAATGAAGCGACAAGCAACGAACAGTTGTATTTAACCACATTCCCATTAAGGGAAAACGACCCAGTGTACGGTGTTATGCATGTCGCCCTTTTGAGATTATATATATATATATATATATATATATATATATATATATATTTGTTAGTTTAATTTTAGTTCGCTCTGCTTATGTTTAAACGGCCGGTACAATTTTGTTTCAGTTTGTGAATCGTCCTCCGTGAGATTAACTACTCTCCTGTCTATTATATTTTGTTCTTGGACTAAAGACACTTTATACAATGTATATATATTGTATCGGTTTAACTGAAGAAGCATACCTTATCAATATTTTCATAATCGCTCAATATATTCATAACTTCTAACTTTTGATCTCATCAAAAATGCTTATATATCGATTGGTTAGGCATACGCAACCTTATGTTTCTCATCCTCACATTCTATCAGACCCGTGATCGTCAACATCTCCCGGACTCACTTTGTGTGGGCAGACATGTGCGGAGGCTGGATGCGGACTGGACGAGGCAGAGGATAGACCTAATGAGACGTGACAGTTGTGATAGTGTCCATCTCGACTCTGACTGCCCGACGGTGTCCATGTCACTAGCAGCAGTCAAGCGCGCGATGTTGGTCGACCCACGGGAATTGGTGACGCGCGATTGCAATAGTTGTGCGCAATCCTGTAGACACCAGAAACGTTTCTAGAAACACAACACGGGATCTGGTGAGTTATCGAATTAACGAAGCAAGTCAGATTAAGCACACACGTAGAGACCATGTCAATCTGAACATGATGTAGAGTACTGTACTGTCTGTCACGCAAGATCTAACAGCGTTTGCACACAGCGACTGTGGAGTCTGTTCTCGTGTAAGGATCATAAACACAAAGGCCCTGATGTCATACGATACGAAAATGCTGCGAATTGAATTCACCGTTGACGTGAAAACAAACATCGAATCGATTAACTTCTCTGTGGACAACTTTATCAAGAATATACATGAAAGAAAACTGAGATTTGCTGGACATTTCAGTGGGACAAGGATGAAACCATACAGTGACAGCCTGCGCGTGGAACACCAAGCCATGACAGACCATGTGTAGCAACAATCTACGTTCAACAACAAGAGCAGTAATGGTGCAATGCTGTTTGTTGTTATTGTACGGGAATACTCAGAACATACTTCGTAGAATAATGTAATAACAATTGTTACTGACTGTTATGTTACTGTGTTATTACGGAGTACGGATTACTATCTCGTGGTAGTCATATTACGGAAGCTCTTGACAATTCTCGGAAACCTGACTTCACCTGTCTATAAGGGGCGTAATTGGCGTCCCGCCCCTGCATATCGCTCAGGTTTGATTCGTTGTTTACTAACAGAGTTCTCAGAAATGGTGGCATGTTACGAGCGACTGGATGTTCTGTTGTCCGGCACCGCTCTTGAGAATAATCCATACGTGTCCCTGGCGTTCTGGCGCCATCCGCTCAGCTATATGGCCGCGATAGATAACGACAGAAACACAGTCGGTGTTTGCATCAGACGGCTCCAGCGACACCTCGCTGATACCGTGATTGCTGGAGCCGAAGGCCAAGCACTTGTACGGCTGGCGCGTCAGACGTCTCTCGTCGTGCCTCAGTCGCCACGGTTAATGAAGCGGTCGTTACACAGCGGGATGTCCACAACCATCTGTAAAGTTGCAGTATTCGATGTTCATCGCGTGACTGTAGAAATGGCAATGGCTGAAGTAACTTAATATACAAGAGATCATAAACATGATTACAAACGATTATCTCATAGACGTGCTATCAACACATTCACACTTATTCCTGGCGTGGTTCGGTGATAAATCGATGTCACCAAACACCGGATGTGACGTAATAACAGCAGCCATGATATAACCCAGTTGGTCATTTGGAAACGGCTGAGAGTTGTATCGTGTTTACTTTATACACTGTCCCGGCATTAGTGGTCGTAATCCAGAAAAAAACCTCAGATTCTATAACATAAATGTCCCCTTTTTGTCTCCGTATGGATCTGTGTGTTGGTGTATTTGTCATCAACGTCGACAATATCTGCTTAAGGGTGATATTGAAAGGGTATTGGTCTGGGTCATCTTTGACACCAGACATCACAAAACAACTTAACAATAACATACACGCCTCATCCTAAAAGAAGAGAAGGTGGACAGTGTCTGGCCATGTATTCAGCGCACGTAGGTGCGACAGAAGAAAGGCAAAGAGGGGAACGCCAGAACAACGTCCTGAAGAACACTGGATGGAAAATCCTGAGGCCTTAGGGAGGGACTTGGTAGCAAAGGAGCGGGGGGGGGAAGTAAGTAAATAAGTAAATAGGTAAGACACTAAGCAAAAAGAACATAAATCACAGAACGAGAAATGCAGTTCGTTTTATTTCACCGTATGGATTGCGTCAATAAAATCGCTGTTTAAGGTCAGCTCGAATGCTTTGTTCGATCTGATAGAATTAGCTGAAGAGTCTTTATTGGCCGCCCAAATTCTGGATAACTAATGAAATTCGTCACAATCAAGAGAGCATATTGATTCGAGGCTCTCTCTCGTATGCAACAAACGGTTGAGCCGTTTCACGGAGCGTCGCCCGGTGTTCACTCTGAAGGGTTCCACTTCTGAGGAGGAAAGTGGTGCATGAAGATTTGTAGGTTTGCCGATTTCAGTGATTTCATTTGCATTCATCAAAAGGTCGAACCCGACTTTGATGAAAGATGCAAATGTAGACCTTTCTGAGAGCGGGACAGAATTATCGGGCATAGTAATTTGCAAAAGGAAGTCTGCAGTGTTGACTGCGAGGACATGGGTAACCGTTGAACAACGAAAGGGTATTGCAGGTAATTCAATATTGCCAGTAAAGGTTGTTTTGAAACCGGATGTTTTGTTTATCATTTGACAATGCTTCGGGTTGGATAACATTGGTACCATTGCAACGGGCTTGCTAAACACAATTTGTCGAGCTGTAGGCCTATATATGTCTACATTATATATATATATATATATATATATATATATATATATATATATATATATATATATATATATATATATATATATTATAATAATATTGTGTTGAGTATAAATAAACAAACAACTCGGATTGACTATCTGCTTTTAACGAGGTAAAGGTGTAGCGATTAGACTCTGAACGTGATAACGGAGCATGTTTATGCAATCACACATCACGTTAACATGACACGTCGTTGAAACTGAGCTGTGCGTGAACCCCGTCACGACAAGGGTGACCTGAGGTTGCCTACAATACAGTCGACGGAAGATAAACCGTCTCAGTTCGTCTCATTTCCTCTTAGCCTAATGCGGTTCTATTAATCGGACGGGAAATTTATCGCATTCTAAGCGCCACGATCAGATGGCCATTTGCGTGACAATGCGATACAGGAGGAGACGTAACTCGATGACGCCGCATGTACGAAGGTCACGCCGTCTTTAGAAAACACTGCTCGTTGCATGCACGGTGATAACAGAAGCTGGTTGTGTTCAGCACGTGTGATATTCAATGTTTATTATCCAGTTGGGTGTGCTATAGACTAGTACATATTGGCTTACTCGGTAAACATATCAATATTTAGTTTGTAGTATCGTAATCAGTTTAAAGAAGTTACATTTAGTTACGACGTTTGTTGGGTTAGTTCCACCGAACGTTGTGTCGTCAAATATATCTTGCAGAGTTGTGTTTGGGGGATTACTGCTTTGAGTTCCATGATAGGGTGCTAAGCAATTTCTTGATGGTGAGAAAATCGTACTAAACGTTTTGCGCGGTAATGTTATATTGTAAGCCGTCAAGTTACTGACCATATATATATATATATATATATATATATATATATATATATATATATATATATATATATATATATATATATATCAAACAAAAGCACGATACTGCCAGTTAGCATCAGCAAGGTATAAATAATATAATCGCAGTAATTTACGGTGTGCCTAAATATTGTTTCAACAGGTGAGCCCGTGAGCGTCCGAAGTGGTCCTAGTAACGAGTGCTATGCTACGTAACGTGTTTCTTTACTATTGCAGTTGTAAGCAGTTGTAAGCAGTTGCACCTGTTTCCTCGTCGCCTGTATATTCCCACGCAGCCCTGCTAATTATCGGTGTCGCAAGGGCGTCGTCACCGCATCAGCTAATACAGGCCAGACATTGATTAGTGCTACTTATCGTCTCGTTGCGGTTGTCCGACAGCTCGAGTGTCCTGATGCCGTGGTCTTCGCGTTGCTCGCTCGACGAGACGTGTAGACGTAGAGGGTGAACTCGTGAACGCATTCATCTGCGCACGTTCTCTAGCGTGCAAGTGTACGTGCGTCCACATACCTACATATGCATACATGCGCGCGCACCCTCGCGCATACATACACACAAAGACAGGCACACACGCATGCAAGCGTGTAAATGTATGTGTATGTAAGCATAAACCTACAACTATACGTACACATATGCATACCTCTCTATAGACGATGGCGGATATTTACGTACGAATGTATCTTCACGCATTAGTTGTAGCGTGGCTGAATGCTTCCCAGAGAAGCCGAGATGGTGTTCTATTGAACAGGCCGGCCAGAGAGTAAGGAATATATCGCCCTGAGCAATCCTGAGGATTGGATACTGCGCTATATAAGAACTCACCTTTACTTGTCTTTACAAATAAACATGCATAAAATAAAATACGCCAATGAACACAGTCGTATAAAGTTTATTATTAGTTGTAAATATAAATGTAATTTATTCACGATTCGAGAAACCGTCTTCTGGGTGATGTTTGTACAGGCCAACCTGCCCGGCGATAGAGCTACAGACATCGGTCTGCTAAACACGAGCGTCTTCGCGGATGACGCAATAAGTTCTCAAGACGGTCGCACGCCTATAGGGCCTGCAAGTGGGTCACGATACATGGCGTGACTCCGCGCGACTGGAGCTTATTGGGGACTAAGCGAGACTAATTGGGGACTGGACACAAGAATAATATTCTAACGATGGATGACAGTTGTAGCTTACTAGGAAAATCAGTTTATAAATATCTGATGTTATACGTTTCTTATCTTAAATGTCCGATTTAATATTGAGTTTATCACACTAGTTCATAGACACAGCGATTTACGTAGTGCAGATAATCGACATGATGCTAGGCTGTATGTGTCTTTTACGGGATTTGCGTTTTACATTGCTGTAGGTTGTGGTTTCGATAAGCACTTATATCTCACAAGTTGTCTAAATGCACATAATCACAACACATGTATACGTTTGGCCCAAACAGTTTGTACTGCGCGAAAACTGGCACTCTTTATTATTAGTCAAGATCGCCAAACACAAGTACTTGCCGCTATTGCCATGGCAACCACCATAATAATGGATTAAAATTCATGATTTCCGTGATCATTGTCACCGGGAAAATGTTCCACTGCTTCTGCTTGTAATAATCCTTCGGACAATATGACTGAAATACGCTATTTCGGGACAGTTCGATTATTACGACCAAAACAATACAAAGTCCTATATGTTAACATGGAGAATATGGACCTCCTGCCCCCAACTGCCCCCAGCCTCGTTTTCGCGCGCGAGACTTGCACGCCCTATTGTTGTCGTTGGAAATTATGCAACCACCGTAAACGAGGTTAAGTCACACATATCCCAATCAAACCTCACATCTCTGCCGCGGAATACGCAAACGCGCGCAACATTCGTCCGTCTCTCTGACTTAATTACATCACATTTCCGACCGAAAGCGACAATGTAGCCGGATTCGTGTTTCTCGATGCCATCAAATTCGTATTCCATTTACGTTAAACATATGCTCTTTCATTTGCATCGACGTAATGGGATCGCATTTGGACGCAATCAACGCAAGTCCTTGAGCCTAAAACGAATGATTTAACTCGATCTGAGGATGGTTTTTACTGGCGTCGAACGAATGCGTGCTTCATGTCGATGACCTAGAAGTACGTTCGTCAGGCTAACCCGTTTAAGGGAGACTGTTAAACGGAATTACCATGAGAGCACGCGGGCGCTTTAGGAGAAAAACGAAGAGATCCAAGTGATTGAATGGCGCGATGACTTGTATGGCGGAGATGGCGATGGTGATGAAGGAGGCGATGATGATCGCTCTAGACATTATGAATGTCTCGTTGTAAGGACTGATTCTCGTAACAACATGAAGCGGAGTGGTAGAGCATAATCATATTAGTTCAGTGCACGTGGGACATGAATGGTGGAGAGTGAATTAAGAAAAGAGAAATTAGTAGTGAATGGTGAGCCAATAACCGACGGACACTTAAACGAGAAAAAACCAGTGGCTATAAAAAGCTAATTTGAAGATGACAATAGGCGCAGCAAATGAATGGACATAAAAACCCGACAGTAATAATATTTGCCGGCCGAGGATAATACGCATGCCGGCGGAATATGAAATCAGGAGAAAAAGATTGACATTAATGAAAAACGAACTTGATGCAGCGTTGATGATTTATTGTTCGAAGGACGGCGAAAAAATCAGCTTTACGGCAGTAAATGGGGCGATGCTTGTCAGTTTCAACAGCTTGTTTCGAGCATACAACATCCTGGAGACGTGTGGTTATCGCTCTACGGTCCACGAGTCGTCTGATTGTTGAGACAACAGTCTAATCAACGTTAATCAAGTTTCCGGCGTTGCATTCGACTGTCAGCGCCTACATCTTGGGTAACGGTTTTCATGAATTCCCACTGGACGTTGTGGGGGGGCACTGAACATTACTTACGTTCCAGTTAGTGGATGTGTTTGAGCGATTTGTCACATTATAAGATAACTTTATCTGAAACATCTTAAACATATGCTCATCGAAAAATTTTGTTCTCAAAATCACACATCTCCAACGAATGGAGCCTATCAATATTTACCGAAATATGCCTAGTGCATAATAAAATATGTGAATAAATATGGCAAAGAATAATAGAGCACTCGAATCTAGTCTGCCGCCACATCGTTGTTGTGTTATTTTACCAGTTTCATTCATGGTCTGGACTCACGGAGCCATGTATCATTTCCCATTCGGTCGTAACTACTACAGCAGAAACCTGCGTTGTACGTTTTATGTGTTTCCATCTTACAACAAATCTGGACTGTGGGAACTGTTGCGCAGACAAGTTATTATTTTTAATTGTTTGCCTATTATAGCAGAGCTAATACATCCGCGCTGGGCTCATCAACACACAGCGCCCTCTCACGGATGGGATCAAACTTAAAACAGACACCGTACTAAACGAGACGAGATGTCCGAGATTGAGCGATATCTGGACGCTTTTGGTCCCATCGGGGGGGGGAGTGTCCCAGCTTCTATCTGACAGCTCTGAGTGTAGTAATTTTGACTTTGTATACGCTCACGAACAACGAGGTGGGGACCAGCTGTGCAGGGTTCAACTCGACATGCCATTGCCGTTACTCTCTTAACATATCACCATTTATAATATGGTCTTACATTAGTATTGTTTAACACATATTATTGAAGAAGAACGCACACAACGTAATCACCTAAGACTTTTATACGGTCCACGATCTTGTGCTTATACAAAGACATCACGTTTGGAATATAGCATTAATTAGGGCCTTACACTTGCACATATCATTGTTCCATGATTGCGCAAAACTAGATTATGACATTTACATATCTCAAAATGTGTCGCATTTTGTGATGTTATCATTCAGCAAGGATACGATGTCACATGGTCTGTGAATTCATGACTGGACCAGTTGTCCTACTCCGTCGGTGATGTTGGGATGTCGTTGTTGGATATTCCGGTGGAGTTGGGATCCTGTCTTCAGCTATTCAGTTGTCTACCAAATTACCAAAAACCGCGCTTAGTAACCAACTACCACAATGAAGCAATCATTGCGAGCTCGCCGTGTTGGTTGTTGCTTATTACCCACTTGATCACGTGGTCACTGGACAATCAGTGTACTCACATAGTTGTATCAACGTGTCCGCGCCATGTTTCATCATAACAATGTCCATGTTTTCATCCACTTTAAGTAAGTTTCGTCAATGTTCAGTGTACTCACATAATTGTGTCAACGTGTCCGCGCCATGTTTCATCATAACAATGTCCATGTTTTCATCCACTTTAAGTAAGTTTTCGTCAATGTTCAGTGTACTCACATAATTGTATCAACGTGTCCGCGCCATGTTTCATCATAACAATGTCCATGTTTTCATCCACTTTAAGTAAGTTTCGTCAATGTTCAGTGTACTCACATAATTGTATCAACGTGTCCGCGCCATGTTTCATCATAACAATGTCCATGTTTTCATCCACTTTAAGTAAGTTTCGTCAATGTTCAGTGTACTCACATAATTGTATCAACGTGTCCGCGCCATGTTTCATCATAACAATGTCCATGTTTTCATCCACTTAAATTGTCAATGTTCAGTGTACTCACATAATTGTATCAACGTGTCCGCGCCATGTTTCATCATAACAATGTCCATGTTTTCATCCACTTTAAGTAAGTTTCGTCAATGTTCAGTGTACTCACATATTTGGTATCATACGTTCCGCGCCTTTTCACATAACAATTTTTCCATGATTGCGCAACATTTACATTAATTCTCAAAATGTGTCGCATTTTGTGATGTTATCATTCAGCAAGGATACGTGTCCGGTCTGTGAATTCATGACTGGACCAGTTGTCCTACTCCGTCGGTGATGTTGGGATGTCGTTGTTGGATATTCCGGTGGAGTTGGGATCCTGTCTTCAGCTATTCAGTTGTCTACCAAATTACCAAAAACCGCGCTTAGTAACCAACTACCACAATGAAGCAATCATTGCGAGCTCGCCGTGTTGGTTGTTACTTTATTACCCACTTGATCACGTGGTCACTGGACAATCAGTGTACTCACATAATTGTATCAACGTGTCCGCGCCATGTTTCATCATAACAATATCCATGTTTTCATCCACTTTAAGTAAGTTTTCGTCAATGTTCAGTGTACTCACATAATTGTATCAACGTGTCCGCGCCATGTTTCATCATAACAATGTCCATGTTTTCATCCACTTTAAGTAAGTTTCGTCAATGTTCAGTGTACTCACATAATTGTATCAACGTGTCCGCGCCATGTTTCATCATAACAATGTCCATGTTTTCATCCACTTTAAGTAAGTTTCGTCAATGTTCAGTGTACTCACATAATTGTGTCAACGTGTCCGCGCCATGTTTCATCATAACAATGTCCATGTTTTCATCCACTTTAAGTAAGTTTCGTCAATGTTCAGTGTACTCACATAATTGTATCAACGTGTCCGCGCCATCTTTCATCATAACAATGTCCATGTTTTCATCCACTTTAGTAAGTTTCGTCAATGTTCAGTGTACTCACATAATTGTATCAACGTGTCCGCGCCATGTTTCATCATAACAATGTCCATGTTTTCATCCACTTTAAGTAAGTTTTCGTCAATGTTCAGTGTACTCACATAATTGTATCAACGTGTCCGCGCCATGTTTCATCATAACAATGTCCATGTTTTCATCCACTTTAAGTAAGTTTCGTCAATGTTCAGTGTACTCACATAATTGTATCAACGTGTCCGCGCCATGTTTCATCATAACAATGTCCATGTTTTCATTCACTTTACGTAAGTTTCGTCAATGTTCAGTGTACTCACATAATTGTATCAACGTGTCCGCGCCATGTTTCATCATAACAATGTCCATGTTTTCATCCACTTTAAGTAAGTTTCGTCAATGTTCAGTGTACTCACATAATTGTGTCATCGTGTCCGCGCCATCTTTCATCATAACAATGTCCATGTTTTCATCCACTTTAAGTAAGTTTTCGTCAATGTTCAGTGTACTCACATAATTGTATCAACGTGTCCGCGCCATGTTTCATCATAACAATGTCCATGTTTTCATCCACTTAAATAAGTTTCGTCAATGTTCAGTGTACTCACATAATTGTGTCAACGTGTCCGCGCCATCTTTCATCATAACAATGTCCATGTTTTCGGGATGATCACAACCATATTTCAGGTTGTTGTCAAGTATGGCTCAGTACATTCAATTCAGTGTCTTAGATTGATCATTTCAACGGCTCAGATCGTTCACACCCAATAGTTTCATTCGCATGTACGTTCAGTGTTTAATATGTTGACGTTCAAATTTTACGTTGTTTACATCCATGCAAGGGGAATGTATACCTGTAGTTTAGTCTTTCATATTAACATATAAACCACTACGTTCAGTGGTTTATGTTGACTTTCAAATTTTACGTTGTTTACATCCATGCAAGGGGAATGTATACCTGTAGTTTAGTCTTTCATATTACTGTACGTTCAGTGTTTTATATGTTGACGTTCAAATTTTACGTTGTTTACATCCATGCAAGGGGAATGTACACCTGTAGTTTAGTCTTTCATATTACTGTACGTTCAGTGTTTTATATGTTGACGTTCAAATGTTACATTGTTTACATCCATGAATGGGGAAGTTAACACCTGTAGTTTAGTCTATCTCCTTAAACATTTCTACACGATCACGTCTATACATACAGGATGTTCGTATATGTTTTAGGATATTTCAATCCAGTTTTTAGTTTGGATGTATTACTATGGAGTTTTATTACACACAATGCAAGCCGCCATTTTCGTTGTGTTTTCTTTGTAGCTTGATTTTGAGACTGCTCTCAGTTTGGTGTTCTGAAATGGTACTTTTTAATCACAAAACCGCTGCATACGTGTAATATGACTGCAGTGTTGACAAACACACGCATGTATTCACACATACGCTACTGCGGACTCGGGCGAATAGTTTAGAAATCAGGTATCAACTATTCCGGATCACCCTTGTACATGGCAATTGTTAAAAAAATCCTTTATGTTTCGAAACTACCTATATTTTTGCACGGACATGTTATGGTTGTTTAAGTCTGGCCCCAGTTTGAGGCCTCTGGTTATACTGTACTACGAACCCATGCGCCTTACGACACCGAAACATCCTGAGAAAGAATACTCACTATGGTTCTGCCACCTAGCGAACATCAACGTAAACAGGTTCAATACAGTACCGCCACCTAGTGGTTGTCAACATAATAACACTGTGAATTTTCTTAAGATTGACAGCACTGTCATATTTCAGTGGTTTCCGCCACAAACAAATAAAATACAGCCGATAATATTTTTCATAATTGCATTGTTTTAAACCTCGTCCAGCGGACCACTTAATGTCTACTGCGCCACGTGTTAAATTAAACCCTAGCCTCGATTACCCAGGCTCCGTGAGGTGGCAGTACTTTTGAGCCCCTTACATGGGAAAATTATGTTCTGCGTGACAGCCAGGGCGGCCTTACCCCAAAATAGGATAGAGACGCTGATTGGTTCTCAGGACGAAATAAAAATAAAAAATAATAAGGATACCCTTTTCTATCGCATATACTTATAATTATTTTTAAAAAAACTGTTTTAAAATTAAACTTATACTGACAAAGTCACATATAAAATAAAATAAACAGAATTGAACAATGTTCGTTATTAATGTTTCATCTCATTTATTTTTTTTACTATTATATTTTATGTATACAAACGTTATAACTCATTTTCGTTTAGGGTTGCATAAATAACGCGTATGTTTCATCAGACTACCTTCTCGGCGAGACTAATAATTACTACACCCAGACTGATCCAGCAGATCATAATTTACCACCAAACGAACATGGCGACCCCTGGTGTACACGAACTCAATTTGCCCACTGATGAAAGACATTAATGCTAAGTGATGACGCTTCTGTTTTCAATAACCAGTCAGCGATTGATAGACCAGCGACTGAGAACGATAATTAATCTAAACAGATACGATCTTATGTCGGATCCAGGTAGGATATGCACGTACTCTGGCTCTTGATACACGTTGAATTAGACCAGTAGTAATAGCACTGTCACATTAATAAGTATTGCTACTTGTGTAGTTTCGTGAACACACATACGCGCGCTTGCACGCACGCACGCACGCACGCACGCACGCACGCACAGATAGTATAAATTGAAATCAGGTAACTAACTTTAAATGAGTATAACTACGCTAACTCGACTGATCGAGGGCACGATGGCGCTTGGCCTATGAATCCTGGAACGAATTGCTATGGTACGTTAGTGGAGCTGCGATGCTGTTGTCAGATATTTGAAGTTGTTTATAAAGTAGTCCAGTGCCGCGATGACGCAATCACAGCGAGCTCGCCAAGGCAGGTTATTGCGTAACCAGCCTGTAGAAGCATGGACGTGATCACGTGATCACAGGACAACGGCCTGCTGGTCACAGTCGTTGGACGAGCGTGGGTAGTTAGTTGTAAAGCGGTCGTTGCCTTGGAAAATACACGAAGGTGTGTTTGCTGCAAAGCGTGCACGTTATAACTCCCGTGAACAGTACCAAGTGACCATCGTATCAAGTGACCGACGTATCAAGTGACCGTCACGCGTTCACGTACTTCACCAGAGCAGTTCGCCTCGTTCCGATTTGGCAATGGAGTTGACCATGATGCCGAGGGTTCGGTTCGGTTATGTGACTGTCAAATGCACGACAGCGATGGTAATGTTTGTAGCGACTGCGATTGCAATGACAACAGTCGGTCGGGCACCAACGCAGACAGCCACAACGTCTCGTGGGAAGATCCTTATGTACCCTTATGTCTCTTTGGGGTTAGAAAAGAACTCGCACATGATTAACTTAGTGCGACTCTCGAAGATACTGCGCAGTCGCGGTTATGACGTGCACTTGTTGATCGGAACCGACGCCGGAAGTTGGAACGAACTGGATCAGACGTTCAACGTCGTGCATCGATACCCGAGTGCCAACGCATCGGACATCGACTACATGAAAGTAGCGCTGGGGTGGTCATCCATGTCGGCCTACCAGCTGGTCGTGTGGCTGGCGGACAAACTGGAGCGACAGTGCGATGCGTTGTTAAGTCATCAAGACATATTAGTCGACATTCAAAGCGAACATTACGATTTGCTGTTTACTGATTTCATCAACAACTGTGGACGGATTGTGTCCGACTATCTCAACATTCCAACCATTGCATACTCGCCAGCCGGGTTTATGTCAGACGCGGCATTATTTCCCGATTTGCCGTCGTTTCTACCCGCCAGTCCCATGTCTAGGCTGGAACCAGGCCAAATGACCTATCTCGAACGAATTAAGAATACCGTGGAATACGTCGCCATGAACATATTTTGGTTTCCTCAATGGCTTGGTAAGTTTCAGTCACTGCGGGAAAAGTATCAAATGAATGCATCGCTTGACATCCGAATGTCCTATTTG
The DNA here is from genome assembly GCA_025642075.2 of Ridgeia piscesae. Taxonomy (NCBI): domain Eukaryota; kingdom Metazoa; phylum Annelida; class Polychaeta; order Sabellida; family Siboglinidae; genus Ridgeia; species Ridgeia piscesae. The sequence continues at coordinate 253,207 of JAODUO010000189.1, forward strand.
CGTACGTTAGTGTTGGTTCGTAGCGACTTCGTACTTGACTACCCGCGTCCCGTCATGCCGAATGTTGTCACCTATTGAAGGTGTTTTCTCCGACGACCCGAAACCTCTTCCGCACGATATAGCAACGTTCGTCGACGGTGCCGGAAGTGACGGCATCATCGTCGTTTGCTTCGGAACGATGATCGGACATCTGGACAAGAAACGCAATGAAATGTACGCGCGAGTTTTAGCCGAAGTTCCCACATCGCGTGGTGTGGCGTGTGACAGGCAAGCGACCGGCGTCGCTAGGCAACAACACACTCGCTGTCGATTGGATGCCTCAGAACGATCTACTGCGTCACGCGAGTACCCGGCTGTTCGTCAGCCACTGCGGTCTGTCGAGCACCATGGAGGCTGCGTACAACGCAGTTCCGGTTGTCGCCATGCCGATTTGCACCGATGGCTTCCGAAACGCTTTAAAACTCACCAGTGCCGGTATGGCTTTCCCACTTGATTTTAAAACGCTCACTGAAGACTCGCTCGAGAGCGCCATCTGGGAGGTACTCAACGACACGCGGTACAAACGTAATGCGTCCCGCGTGGCGGCGCTGCTGAGCGACACGCTGGTGCCACCTCGCGACAAGTTCCTCTACTACGTCGGCTACGTGATTCGACACGGTGGCGTCGCCCACTGGCAGGCAGATGTACTACACACTATGAATAATTGGCAGCTGTTTAACTATGACATTGCGGTGCTGGGGTTGGTCGTTTTAATTGCAGTATTCTTCATTTCTGGAGGCGCGTTTTGGCTTTGTGCCAAAGTCGTATGGCGATGCTGGCCTGTGTTGAAACTTACAGACAAAGAACATGCTAACTGATAATTCGAAAAGCAAGTGCAAATATATTTGTATATTCAGCATGTTCGCACTATCGTCTCAAAATTTTCCAATATTTTTGTATAATCTTTAGCTTGGTCTTATCGATATTAATTTTGTTCAATTTTTTATACAAACTCCTCTGCGTATGTTTACATTTCAGGGCTTTAAAAGGTGTGTCTTAGGTTATTTACAGCCATGTTTTAATGCATTATAGTAAAAGTTTTATTACATACAATATCAAACGACCTTTTGTTGTATTTTCTGCGTAGTCAGATTTAGAAGCTGCTATCAGGTTGGTGTCGAGTGACTGGTGCTTTCTGGAAGGTTCGTCTTAAAACTACACACACACACACACACACACACACACACACACACACACACACACACACACACACACACATTCGGTCCTGGCGTTAACCAAAATGCAGCAATGGTCCCAAAGTCGAAATATACCACTTTCTTGTCCATTAAGGAAACCTACACAAAAGAACCATCATTTATAAATATCGAATGGCAATTTCTGTACACGTTGTACATGGCTAACCAACAGTTCAAAGATCATACTTTTGTTATACTAGTTTCTGCTACCTTGGAATTTTAAAAGTCATATTCGTTTATTACCGCTTTCGACACTACCTGTATACATTTTGGACCTCACATAGTGATACATGTCACGCCATATTGAAATCTGCGACTAACAAACCGCACAATAATGCTACACTGCCGCCACCTAGCGAACGCCAAAGAAGCACAATAATAGTAGCGCCACCTGGTGGTCGTCAACATAATGCTATTGTGGACTTGTGCAAGATTTATAGCAGCGTTAAGACAAGTTAGGGCACATCACATTGATAACCATTGTGTAACGTGACTAAATAGAAAACACAATAACAAGGTTGAGTGCCACTGCGTGTGTGATAAAAACGCTGATACAGATCAACTAAAATATATATGTAAATATACAACACGAATAACTAAATTCTATCACAGTCAAACATATTGAAATAGCAATAAAAGTTGACTTGCTGAGAGAAGGTAATAGACTATTTGAAACATGGAGCTAGCCGTAGGTAACCGTATTTAAATGTGGATATGAACGTCCCAAAATGCATTGTACGTACACACGGGAGGCAAGTGTGGTATAATATAGATGGAAACATCTTGAATCGTGGAAAGGAACGATCCAAAACACGAATTTAAACAATAAAATACCTTTAACGTGAATAATAAAAACATATATTATAACGTGCTAAAACGTGAACGTGAACGCTGAAACACAGATGTGACGTCACAATTTAAAACATGGCGCCGAACGTTCTGAATCGTAGACGTGAACCGTAAAAACACGAATGTTAGTTTAATAAACATGCTAAAATCCATAGTTATATATAACGTTCGCACGTACGTACATCATCAATATGCATCCTATTGACATAACAATCGCCAAGGAACAAATTAAAGTAGTTAATTTCGTAAAAGGCACCAGCATCAGGATTGGGTGTTTTACTGCGCATGTTCTTTGAACGCAGGTTTCTGCTCCGAGCAATATTTTAAAATGGCAATGACACCAAGACACAATATTCCTCCAGCAACGAAGAGTGTTGTTATAATAACTATCAGTACCAGCGCCGCAATGTCAAAGCTAAGCAGCTGCCAAATATTCATAGTCTGTAGTACATCTGCCTGCCAGTGGGGGACGCCACCGTGTCGGATCACGTAGCCGACGTAGTAGAGGAATTTGTCGCGAGGTGGCACCAGCGTGTCGTTCAGTAGCGCCGCCACACGGGACGCGTTACGTTTGTAGCGCGGGTCATTGAGTACCTCCCAGATGGCGCTCTCGAGCGAGTCTTCAGTGAGTGTTTTAAAATCGAGCGAGAACGCCATTCCTGCTCGTGTCAATTTTAATGCGTTCTGGAATCCATCGGTGCATATCGGCATGGCGACAACCGGAATTGCGTTGTGCGCAGCCTCCATGGTGCTCGACAGACCGCAATGGCTGACGAACAGCCGGGTACTCGCGTGACGCAGCAGATCGTTCTGAGGCAGCCAATCGACAGCGAGGGTGTTGTTGCCTAGCGAAGCCGGTCGTTTGCCTGTCACACGCCACACGACGCGATGTGGGAACTTCGCTAAAACTCGCGCGTACATTTCACTGCGTCTCTTGTCGAGTTGACCGATCATCGTTCCGAAGCAAACGACTATGATGCCATCACTTCCGGCACCGTCGACGAACGTTGCTATATCGTGCGGAAGTGGTTTCGGATCTTCAGAGAAAACACCTTCAATAGTGACAACATTCGGCATGACGGGACGCGGGTAGTCAAGTACGAAGTCGCCACGAACTAACACTAACGTGCGTAAGAAGGACTTTCTTATATTAAGCGACGAATTCATTTGATATTTTTCCCGAAGCGACTGAAAAGCCCCGAACCACCGCGGGTACCATAACACGACAGTAGCGATGTATTCAATGACATTCTCAACTCGTTCAGCGAACGTCATGTTTCCAGATTCCAACGTAGACATGGGGCTGACCGGGATAAACGTAGGCAGAATCGGGAACAACGCCGCGTCTCCTATAAACCCAGGGGCAGAGTATATGATAGTCGGAATATCGAGGTAGTCGGATACAATTCGCCCACAGTTGTCGATGAAATCCGCAATCAGCAAATCGTAACGTTCGCGTTGAATGTCGACCAATAGGTCTGGGTGGCTTAACAACGCCTCGCATTGCCGCTCCAGCTTGTCGGCCAGCCATGTCACGAATTGGTAAGCCGACATGATTGACCAATTCAGCGATTCGATGTCCGACGCGTTGGCACTCGGGTATCGATGCACGACGTTGAACGTCTGATCGAGTTCGTTCCAACTTCCGGCATCGGTTCCGAACAACAAGTGCACGTCATAACCGCGACTGCGCAAAATCTTCGCGAGTCGCACGAAATTAACGATGTGCGAGTTCTGCCCCAACGTCATGGGGTACATGAGGACCTTACCGGGAGAACTTAACGTCGCCGGCTTTGGTGTTTGACCAACCGTTGTCGTCGCTACCAGACTTAGAATGACCAGAATCGTCGTACCCATGCTCACGGCTATCGAGGACCCGAAACACGCACCCGGAATCTTGCACGATAACATTATCGTTTTTGCCGTACAACTGCAGAGGTTATTCTGGCGATGAAGTTGTTATTGTCGCTGTACGTTGTTCACGAGGCAACTGCGTCAAGCATGACTTGTTACGGTATAAGCAAGTCAATTGACCACGTAAACACGTCCCGTCGTCTACTGACGGGTAAATAGCATCAATTAAGGGGAGATCGCAATGGTTCACAACATGACAAAATACGTCACGGAAGACTCGTCTATTAGACATTTCAATTTGTTTAATAATTTAGCTGTTTACTTTTATATTAATTATATGTGTTATTTGTTTAATTTATACGTGTTACTTATTTAGCAATATAAAAATAGTGTCAGTAAACATTAATGTTACTAAAGAAATAACGTATTGTTATCATTATTATAAGAAGTATGTGAGGATAGTTGGTTGATCGCTACAAGAATGGGGTAGATCGCTATATTGATAGTGAACAGTGATACAATTTATAACTTGTTCTGATTATATACTGGCAGCAAATAGTAATATTTGTTTATTTACTGCATATTGTATTATTCAATTCCAAACAAAACGCATTCACTCGGTGGCGACGCCTATAGCGTAGAACAAACACTAATACGTATACGATACAGTCTGTGGATTTAGAAGCCATATCTGTCACTTAATATCGCAGTTCCCATGCGACGTTTGGGGGACTGGTGGTATAAACAAAATATGAAACAGTATCGTTATTGAGACGACCCCCAACAGACTGACCGGTTAGATGTCCCCAGTAACCTGAGTGGTTCCCCGGCGCTGTTACGTCATTAAGGTAGATGCTTCAACAACGCCCGTCTTCACCCTCTTGTAAACAACAAAACGCATGTAGGTCATTTCATTTAATTAAATGGAGCTAGACGGACGACCCTAGATATGTGACCATGGAGGCGCATGTGCACATGTTTAGCAGATACACGAATACGAACGCTCATGTACAATACGCATGCACGCATGCCACTCACATACGCACGCACACACGCACGCATGCGTACGAGAGCAATCACACACGCACCCACACACATAGATCACAGTGTTTTTTCAGAGGATTGTGCAATGTCAGTTGGTGTTTGTGCTGGTTTGTGAATATAAACTTTGTGGGATTTATGTATATAATCTTTGTCATTGTTGTGGTGTTACTGCATGTTGTATTTATATTTACATAATTTTCAAATAAAGAATTGTTTTACATATGAGTGTTTGTTAATTTTGCATTCTACCGCCGCGCAATAGCATCGATATTTGATTAGCTCGATTTACGCACAAATTCCCAGTTTTGTCATTTCAGAAATTTAACAGGTCTGGTAGATGTTGTCCAACATTGCATTGCCTCTTGCTGGTAGATCAACAATTTTTTCAGATTGTGAATCTTTCATCTTATTAAAGTCGGCCGTTATGACGATGCTTGTATATGGGTGATGTCGGCGTATGTGGTTTAGCGACTAGTCGATGTGATTTGGCATGGCCCAGTTGTCTGAGGATGGATGGTATGATAGTCCCGCTTGTAACTTGTGGATGGTCGCGAGGTTGGTTTTGTTCAGGCCAGTGTTCTGTTGGAATTGAGTCTCGAACGTAGCAAGGATCCCCCCTCACCGCAACCTAATTAGGTCAATGGTCGATTTGTTTACGCGAATGCTAAATTGGTTTCACGAAACTGACTAAGCTACACTGAATAGTTGCTGTTAGAAGCGACCACTAGACAGCATAATTGCTCGTATCAATCACGATAGCTAAACCATGTGTAAACAATAAGCGTAAATAAACATATATCGCAAATACAAGACCAGGGTTGTGGGTGAACTTGTAGATCAGGTTTAATGTTTACAAAACATGGAATCATATACATAATTATACAGTAATCAGTACTGGCAAAACACTGATCTCCCAAAACTACACCCCTGCCCTAAAGTTACGCAGCTTGATGAAACTGCCCCAGAGTGTTCGCGTAGGTCCTAAACCGGTTACGTCAGGCTGTGATGACCACAGCTGACACGCCTCAAGTGTAGAAGTCAAATATAAAAGTTAATAAAATCTAAAGATTCTTTGCGAAAAAACAAGTCGCAAATGTCCCACATATAAGCCGTGGATACTCAAAATCCATTATGTAGAAAAATAAACACTTACATTTTCAAAATAATGTGATTTTGACCACTTTAAACGTTGGACCCGGGAGCCGGCGTCTGCAGCGCGTCAACCGGAAGTGGTCCTCCCTTAGTCGGGGAGCACTGGTCCAATCCATGGACGCTGCAGTGTTGAGTTAGTTATTCCGAAACGCAAAGTTTTAATTTAAAATTTATTTATATTATACATATTTATTTTCACAAAACTGTTTTTATCTTCATAAATGCACTATGTGAATGTGTGTGTCACCGAACAATTTCCGAGCATAAATGCGGGTCGCAAACACAAAATTAGTTATAAGTACATTGCACGTATGGGGGTGTCTGTTTTTTAGGTATATTATGAATCTCATGCTGCCATTTCGAACCTAGAGCAAGTTCGTTCACTGAACTTAGCTCAGGTTCACTCAGCTGTAGGAACGTGTAATAGGCTATTGACAGTGGTGAATATTTTGTGTGTGAATAGTCGTGTAATATAGTGACGCTAACTAGCAAACGTCACCAACACAATACCGACACAATACAGCCACAGTGGTGACGCCTGGATATTGGCAACGTAAATAAATCGCCAAAATCGACCCGTTATCTATATCAGGCACAATGATACATTGATACATTGATCGGTACAAATAAAAGGTACTATTCACTTTACCCACCTGTGAGCGAGCAGCGGTAAGATAAGTAACTAACTAAATTGCCACGATACTGGTACTTTTTCATTCGTGAAAGAGTGCGAGGTTTGCATCATCGTACTTGTAATTTTAGTTCAGATACAAGCTGTGAATTTTTGCAGGTCACGGTGCGTGTGTGTGGTGCGTGCGTGCGTGCGTGTGCGTGCGTGTGCGTGCGTGCGTGCGTGGTGTATATATATATAGTATATATATATATATATATATATATATATATATATGATATATATATATATATATATATATATTTGTGTGTGTGTGTGTGTGTGTGTGTGTGTGTGTGTGTGTGTGTGTGTGTGTGTGTGTGTGTGTGTGTGTGTGTGTGTGTGTGTGTGTGTGTGTGTGTGTGTGTGTGTGTGTATATGTGGTGTGTATATGTGTGTGTGTGTTTATTGTGATGTATGTATGGTATGATGGTGAATGGTAATGTTGATTAAATGTGTGTGTGTGTGTGTGTGTGTGTGTGTGTGTGCGTTTGTGCGCGTGTATATGTGCGTGTGTATATGTGCGTGTGTATATGTGCGTATGTGTGTCTTTATTCGTGCATGTATGTATGCGTATGCATGCGTGAAACTGGTACATGCTTGCACATTCAAATGTGTCATGACGTCTAGGTCTACCCGGTAACTGCTCTACCGATTCGCGCTTTGTCGACACAAATTGGTTGTGTTGATATTCGCCAGATGGCGCCTGGGCCGTTTCCAAGTTCGCCGCGCGAGCTAGAGGGACACTGCGCTGATCAATAAACCCCTGGCGCACGCGCGCGTCATTCGGCGCGCGCCAACGAGCGAATTCTCATATTACAAACGTTGCATTAATAATGAAGCATTCAGATGAGCACCCATCTGCTGATTTCTCCGGGCACGCGCGCCTATCCATGCGTTACGTGATTTTGTCCGAATTTCCCATGGCGGGAATCTGTAATGCGTCGGGACATTGATCCGATAAGGAGCTTTATTAAACTGCTTTTTATGTGACTACGGGAGGTCATTGTGCCAAATCATGTTCGTTCTTAAATGCATTTGTAGTAGTCAAGTGCACGATAGGCCAGTATAAATAGGCTACGTGACCGAACGTCAGAGGTTTTCAAGGCTACATATATTTATAAAATTGTATCTTCGTCGTCCTCTGTCGTGTTAAATTATTGACGTGTGCAAACATTGAAATCATACCAAGGATCAAGTTTTATTTCTATCCAGCTGCATTTGTGATGTTAGCCAAATGTCATTACGTGACATATCAATAAGTGCGCTTAGGTTACAATCATCTTATCAATAAAGAATCAGGTTCAATTAACAACGAACGTGATATATTGAGTATGACCAACTGTTTGATGTTTGAGTACACGTATAGCCTTAAGGTTAATTACATATTTAGTTTGAGCGTCGGTTTTAGGGGATATCCTGTTAGGGGTTGTTTTATGTTTATTTTCTCATAAAGCTTTTTTGCGCCTCTCTCTCTGTATTTGTATATTATATATATATATATATATATATATATATATATATATATATATATATATATATATATGTATATATATATATATATATATATATATATATATATTATATATATATATATATATATATTTTTTCGTGTATACGCAATTGCAAAGTGTTACAATTCTTTCAATGTCCATTTAATTGTACTTGGTGCAAAGTATGTTCCACTGATATGGATGTTATTATCGTTGGCATTTTAAGAGAGTCTAATGAAAGTGTGATATCATTATAAAAAAGTATGATAATCGAGAATTGTTGGAGCAGTTCAATCGTGGGTATTAATGTGATCTTTCTTTAAACTGGTGTTGACCCCAGATTCAGGTGCTATCGCTGCCGTTTCAAAACTTGGCAAATTCGTTCAATCCACGTTGCTCCAGCTCACGCAGCTGCAGAAATGAAGCTGTAGACAGTGGTGGATATTTGTGTAGGAATAGACTTAGCCCATTATTTGCAGCGTGGCTGAACGCTTCCAAAAGACGTCGCTATGGTGTGCGGTTGAGTAGGTCCGCCTTGGAGTAACGTGTAAAGCGGTTTGAGTTCTTCCAAGGTTTGGATACTACACTATAAAAGCACGTATCTTTGTGCTTTTTATTTAAATGTAACATTTCAACGCAGCATGCACACGTGTCGACTTTCACTTAGACTCTGGACGTGATGTGCGTAGTACTGAGTATGTCTTATAGATTGTTAGCCATCTTGCCCTGGCAATAGGCGGCGTGACTGCGGAATTCGAAACCCATCTATATTTACGAACTACCCGAGATGGTCAACCAGCACGCCGAAAGAATATCACCTCTATACATGCAACATGTATCTAAACGTGCTGGACTTAGTGATCAACTAAAACTAAATAACACAGACCCATACGTTACATAATACAAATTAGATAATAATCTGGTTGCTTTTCTAATCGGTTCTTCAGCAAGTTGTGTGGTAACAATAGAACCAAACATACGCCTGGTTTAAAATCTATCACCTAAGCACAACATCATTTTTATCCACTCAGACATCAATATAAGACACGTTACTTTAATATTCATTATTATTTTATTTCCAATCGAGGTGTTTGAACGATTGGCTGTCGCTGTATTAAGTTTCGATGACAGGTTAACACAGAACTTTCGCTCGTCGCGTGGCAGCAAATCTTGCCCACATCAATTTGCATCTAGGCACGCCGGCCGAGTAAGTTAAACACCTCCAGCCCCGTTCATAGCTACTAACTTAAGTTAATTGGACGAACAGCATGACGTCAGAATTCCTGCTCTGTAAACGACACTTTGTGCTTTTCATGAACGATACAGTTTCTGCAGGGTGTACAAGTACACAACAAAGACCGTTTGTTTACAACGAGACAATGTTCAGGTTCACGGCATGCTGTATGTGGTAATCAACACTAGTATTGACGTCCGCCGCAACATTCACAAGCAGTCCTAATACGAAAGGCCGCGGGTTCAGCACCACTTTGTCGAGGTACAAGCTTCGTGTTTCTGCCCCGTTGCCATGACTACGCATCGATATTACGACACCCATTGGTGTGAAGACCGGAAGCCCTCCGCTGTGACGTTTCATGTTAGAGACGCGTTCGGTTGCCTTCTCTGATAATAATCGACGGGAATAGTAGTCGTAGATCACACATTTTCCTGGAAGTGTTGTTTGCAAAATGGAAAGAGAGCAACGGTCGCGTTTCGCCCGCTGTGATAAAAAGCGGATCGATCATTATTAAATTTTCCGTAATGTGTGATTATGTCAACTTTGCTACTGACGCGCGGCGTAATAACCTTTTTGATGTCATCTCCATGAGCATGGCGCAGATGGTTGTGTGTCATTTCAGTAATATGTTGTTTGAATGTTTTTGTCAGCTCATAATTTTTTGTGGGAACCGAAATATGATGCTTAATTCCTGCCAGACGTTACCGAAAAATAACATTTTACGAATATAGTTGACTTCACGGATCCTTCCATCGCCAACATTGCAAATGAAACGATAATAAAGTTCGTACAGATATGTCTTCTACTGTCGGATGCGTAGTCATGCAACTGAGTGCACTGGAGCAACGTAGAATGAACGAACTTGCTCATGATTCGACAAAGCCGTGGACGATTCAAAGACGGGTTCGAGCAAATGAGAGTTGGAAGCTTTGCTCACTGGAACATTGCAAGTATTTCAATCCCATACATGTCCATTTAGCTATTTGCGCAGGTTATTACACTGGTTAGGTATTTGTTTGAGTTGTTAAACGGGGTAATGTTTCATTAACTGTTTTTAGATTGTTAAAAAGTACTTTTTCATTAGCTATTTGTTTAGGTTGATAAATGGGTACCGTCTCAAAATAACCGGAAATTTATTGGACGCAGAACAGTGTTGAATTTACTAGTAATGGGCATGTTAACCTTTTGTCAAGATATCACCAAAACACTGTACCTGATAAAATGTTAAATGTCTTCACAGCCTTTGCCGTTGTGTCATTGATATGCTGAATCACAAACTTTCAGCTGTTACAAAAAGCATTCATGCATTGTGTCCATCAATATTGATCAAACTAGCCATATTATTTCAGTACGTTCGTGTGCGTAGTTAAGACAAATGACGAAAACTCACCCCGCAAACTACACGCTTCAAAATATGCGTCATTTCACTGACTGAATCCGCTATTATGCAAGATCTGTTGCAGTCAAATCCCATAAAAGTGTTTGTAAATATCTTGATTATCTACGTACACAAAGGTAAGGTTAACCGTGCTCTCATATAACTACCAATATACAAACACACAAGGGAGCGTGTAACGAAATTTCTAGGAATGCACATTGACGATTCCTTAAATTATAATCATCGTTTCAGTTATGTAGGCTGAATTCTCAATCATGTTGGCATTATGTGTAGATGCAGATAGTTGCCCAACCGCTATTGCAATGTACACGCTATAGACTATTGTGTTTTGCAGCATTTATTATTTTGTGGGAAATACGTATTCCGCTAATTTGCACAGTGTACTCATGTTTTATAAAGCACACATTTTAAAGTTATCCCACCACATATAATGTTGCTCCTTATTTTGTTTTCGCACATAAATGTCTATTAATGAAATAAATTGGAAATAAATCGAACATTTAAATTGAGTAGATAGGGTGTAGTCAAATAAAAATTGCAATTTGAGCTTAATATGGCGGCGCCCAGTGGTAAAAAATTTCCCGAGTTTGACAGTGTATTCAAAATATACCGTGGCCCTGTGCTCGTCAAATCATGTTCATATATCCTTCAAATGGTATGTTCTCACGTTTGAGAAATGCTTGGTCAAGTGTTTCAGCCCTCCCCCTAAAATATTCAAAGGTAATTTGTTAAGCGTGTTAAAAAGTAGATATATTGCCCCCGAATAGAACATTATTTTTCCTGATTGATCGATCAATCGGTTAATATAATGATCGATTAATGGATTGATTGATTTGTTGATTGATTGATCGACTGATTTGCTGGTTGAACGATCGATCGATAGATTGATTGAACCCTACCCTGACGTAAAAGTAGTCATGTGCCCCCGACCCTCCTCCCCTCCTTCACCACACCTCCCGAGAGCACAATTCCTCCCACTCCTGCACCCAGCCGGAGACGTCATCCCGTGGCCCGACCGCGGCGCCCGGCGCACGGTCCAGTCTCCGCCACCGCCGCCGTCACCGCCGTCGCCTCGTTAACGATCCGATCCGACTCGCAGATAATACCCCGGCCTGCTCAACAAAGCTCGGTTAGCAGCGTTCAGCACCTGCCGAGGAGGTGGGAGCCCTGGCCGCGGTGAGAAGTGAGCGACTGGCCGGCTGGAAGCAGCGTCCCCGCGGGTGCAACACCGGATGTCTCGGTCCTAGGCCAGCTGTCGTTCGCAGAACCGCGAGAAGGTTCCACTCACGGGCTCGCTAATCCGCACGATTGATATCGCTGCACGGTTCTTTCGTCGGAGGTGCCGACGACGCAATAGTTCCAGCGTCGCGTCGTGGGGACAATCGTGGTTCACCGGTGTCCACCAGGAGGCGGTGTCATCAGTGTGAATGGACGATAATCGGTGTCGTCTTCGTGGATGGTGATTTACGTATTTGTTGGGTAAATCTCCCGAACGTACGATCTCGTGTATACTCGTCGGTTGCATATACAGCGTTGTAATAGCGACACCTCGCCACGTTCACTGACCGGAAGTTGACGCCTGCGACGATGGAGTTGCAAGCCGGGAACCGGAACTTGACGGGATCGTTCAACAACCTGACGGTGATTTACGACGACGGGGAAGACCGCGAGGACCAGCCGCGCTTTAAAGAGAAGAAAGGGCTGCTCCGGCGCGCGTTCTCGTCCCGGAAGAAGAAGAAGAAGCGGGGAGGACTTACACCGAGTCCACAGCGCAGTCCCGGACCTCCAAGTCCACTTCCGGCCTGTAACCTCCTCTCGCCCACCACGGTACACGGCAAGCAGCCGGTGCGGATAGCTCGCTCCAATCCACTGACCTTCTTCGGCGACGGGTAAGACACAACGACTTCTGTAGTTTTGTCTTCTTCTTCCATTGGTGTCATTGGTCTTTCAGAGTTGTCCTTCTCTAGAATTAGTAAGTCCACTACAGGTTACACATTCACCCCCTGTATGGAATCTTTTACTTCCCCTGGCATAGACACCAGATAGAAGGGACCACCGACTTTTAGTGTCCCCCTGTGTGGAATCTTTTACTTCCCCTGGCATAGACACCAGATAGAAGGGACCATCGACTTTTAGTGTGTCTTCCGAAAGACACAGGCAATGTGAGGTGAACGAAATTGCCTGCATTTCAAAAAGGCGGCAGGTGGAATTGAATAATCGTCCGCACGTAAAGACAAGTACCGATGCACCGTCTGATGGTTGCTGCGGGGCTCAGGAAAACCGATGCTCTTTTCGTGTGCAGAAATTACAATATATTTTCATTCTTAGGAAATAACCTTTGAATATTTACTTGCAATTCGCTTTTTGTTAGTTCTATATATGCACAGTATCCGTATACGGTATTGTTCTAAATTATGCCAATCTTTAAACATCAGCATGTGTGCTTTAAAAACCAGTGGAAGCAGTGTGCAAGGTGTATATTGCACAAGCCGTATTAGCTTCATTTGTAACATACTTACACTGTGCAAATCGTCTATTCCGTCGGAGTACGTGTCTTCCATTAGGCTGGTGTAATTCCACCCTAAACACCTGTACGGGACAGAAGGCATAACTAGGTAACGATCAATGCAATACATCGTAGGTTCATCATTCGTCGTTGTTCTGTCAGCCGTGCTCGACGCTTCGATATCGATGTCATACTGCGTGCTGTTCCGCCCGGTGATACCACGAAGGTGATACCACGTGTTGTGGTTACATAATGTCAGACAGACTGACACACGTGGGGGAAATTTGCCGTGTATTATTAATTGCGCGACTCCAGGCGGGGTCGGACCGTCGCTTCAGACAATCGATGTGTTTTCTGAGAACGAACGCTGTCCGACCCGTCCTTGCTCGGGTCGTGCCAACACCGTCTACGCACTGGATCGTCTAGGGGTCGTGCTAAAAGTTCACACAAAGTATTGAGGTCTTAGGGGTGGTGTCATAAGTTCACAAAGTCTGGGTCTTCTGGTAGTATCATAAATTAACAGTGTGGCTCGTTTAGGGGTAATACCGTAAGTTCACAAAATATGGGTCTTTTAGGGGTGGTGCTATGCGTTCACAATGTATGGGCCTTTTATAATGGTGCCGTAAGTAAACAAAGTCGGGGTCTTTTAGGGGTAGTACAATAAGTTCACAAAGGGTGGATCTTTTAAGGGTGATACCAGAAGTTCACAAAGGGTCATTGAGGCACCGAGTTGACAAAATAAAAAATCGCACGAGCGAAGTTGGCGTTAATTTACACTGGTGCATAAATTGTGGTTGTGAGTACAGTACAGTACAGTACAGTACAGTACAGTACAGTACAGTACAGTACAGTACAGTACAGTACAGTACAGTACAGTACAGTACAGTACAGTACAGTACAGTACAGACAGTACAGGACAGGACAGGACAGGACAGGACAGGACAGGACAGGACAGGACAGGACAGGGTGATGGGTAATATTGTGGTGACTATGTCCGTCAAGTCGATGTGACCACCCGTTGTGTTGTGTTGTGTTTATTGTTGTATGTGAACAAATGATTGGTTGTTGCACTTACAATCGAACCTCACATTACGGTCACCCAAGTGACATAGACATCTCGCAATTACGGTCAACTTGGGACAGTCAACCAGTAGTTCTGCTACAGTACGGTGTCATAAAGTAGTGTCGCTAATACGGTCACCTTGTTATTCGGGTCAGTTTCGTCCAGCCCCTAGGGTTGCTTAAACAACGAGATTCCGCTGTACTTGTTTACGTCGAGATCTCGCGAGATGATGCCGTATAGATGTGAGCTGAAACTGTTAATCTGTTTCGGCCGTGGAACTGATTAATATATGACCGTCCTGACCACAAGTCAACCATTGGAAAGCAATCATCTGATTATCGGCGACAGGCCACTGTACATGACAAGTGCATTTCTTGCTCACCAATACAACAAACTTCAAGCTGAATGGCGTGGTGTTTCATCAGCGTGTAGACGCGTTCGTTCGATCGCAAACTCCGTAAACCAATCGGCAATTATTTCATGAACCATATTCGTTCCACCAGTCTCGGGTTCTACATGTCTAAGTGCTCGCTTATACCACCGAGTGAAAGTGGCGTCATTAATTCCGATCACGACAGCATTGATTTCATCGTGACAAAGGGGTCGGCGACGAGAAAGGAAATATGATATTTAATTACCATGGTAATCCACCTAGGCAGAAGTATCACTCCAAAGAAGGCACTCCAATTAAGAACCTTCATCTCAAGATACGGGTCATCGGGACGAGTGTGGCCTGAGATCTGTTTGATCACGAGCAGTGTACAGTGACAACGACGTATTTCTGGGAATTATTCAGGCTATTGTCACTGATGTTTTGTTACAGAGCAACGTGAATGTATATGCGCGCGCATGTGCGAATTACTTTAAGCAGTATATCCAGTCGGCTTGAATACACAAGTGTCGTTATATCTGGTAACTTGCGAAAGTCTTGTCCGGCCGACATTTCGCCTTCAACGCACCGAACTTTACTCACTGAAAATTAACAGCATAGACGCAGAAACATGTAGGTAACGTACCCAGCTTCCAGATGAAGATTACAATTTTGATAATCAGTTGAACTAATGTTTGTTCCAGCGTTAAATAAGTTAAACGTATGTCGGAATATGCCACCATACGAAATAAACAGTTATACAAATGAGCTTGTATTTTTATAGCGGATACTAGCTTGGTTTACTCGCTCACTCAAAGAATGTTAAAAGGTAAGTTCTTAGGCTTATATATCACAGATTCCAATCCACAGGATTACTCAAAGCGCTTTACGCTTTACTTCCTGACAGACTTGTTCAATCAAACACCATCTCGACTTCTCTGGGAAGCATCGAGCCACGCTGCAATCAGTGCGCGAAGACTATTCGTACACAAATATCCACAACTGTCTATAACCAAGTAGTCATTTTATAGATGAGTGAACTGGATCAATGTAAACTGAACAAACTGGCCCAAAGTTTGACACGGCCATAGATATATGACACGGCAGCACAGGACTGGAACCTGGGTTCATGGATTTATCCACTACTCCATTTCGCTATTACTAAGGTAGATACGCAAAAACAAGAACTGTGAAACACTGAAACGTTTTCTGAATAAACACGCAGATCATTATCCACATGTTTTGTATTGTGGTCAGTTTCAAACCCTGTACCAGGCACAACACTGTACAAAGTAGTCCACGAGAGGCGGCTCGAGAAGGCGACGTTACATCAGTGCACGAAGGCCTCATTTCCCAGCAGGCCTTCTGCGGGGGGAAGCAATTAAAACGTTTGAACCGACCTGGGAATGCGCACAGATAACAGAGAAAGCGAAAATCGATTGTGGTGTCCGCTGTTGCTGTTTCTCCTCGCTTCTACGAAATGTTCGTTGTTATTGCTGAGCAGAGAGTGTTGCTTTGCATCATCCATCGCCACAGCGGGAGGTCGGAGCCGGGAAAACAAAAAAGGAAGTATGCCCGTGTGGGCGACACAGGATCTAAGCCTAAGTTCTCAGGCAATACTGGCACACTAGACATAGGAAGGTTAGGGGTGTACGTATGTGTGTACACGCACATTGTATATATGTACACTAACCGCTCACACATATATGCATCAGAAGGTCAAATTCACACTGACACACACTCAAGTGTGAGCGGCGCGTAAGCTTAATTTGGTTAATAATGAATATGCGGACGTCCGCGTGTTTCATTTGCCCGCGCGTTTTATTTGGCCTTCAGTTGAACGGTTGCCTCGAGCCCCCGGAGAGGCTATTTTTGTCGGAATTGTCGACGGTTGGCAGTCATGGTGATTTACATACAGCAACAGC
>JAODUO010000189.1:272500-282500 GCA_025642075.2 Ridgeia piscesae
CAGTGTTACACTGACCTTCAAGGCTATTTATTACACTCGCTTTCATGTCACGTGTCTAGAATCCTAGAGCTTTGATGTCACATGTGTAGGTGGTCAATTTCGATTACCTGTTCACCAGCATAATGGTCGATATAACATAATCTTTCCACACACCCCGTCATTCTTTGTCGTTGTCATATGTCAAAGTTCAATGTAAGGTGTTCTCTATGACGTCATCGGTGACGTTCGAGTTTCTAGTCCGTGCCGTATCCGCTAGTGTCATTTAGCCTCAGCAGACCCTGGGTATGATATCGCTTATATTGTGGTACGCAGTGGCACAGTGGGTAGAGCGTCGGACTCTCAATCAAGATAATGCGAATTCAAACCATGTGCTGGCATGTGGAACCTTGGAATAGTTCATTCGTTTAATTAATTGAGTGATATCGCACTTTTCCGCGGATGCAAACTGTGTGACGAGATGCCGCAAAGCAAGCGTAGAAGCCGTTTCAATGGATTGGCGTGATGTGTATGACGCATGATAGGTTTTCTTTCACCCGCTACCAGTTGCAACGACCAAAGTATTCTTTTATTAAACAATGTGCCTTTTACCAGAGCTAATAGATCATAGCGCTGGTTTTCTTCCTACCCTACCCATGCCGCCATTTTGAATATGGACAGCGCCCCCACACGGATGTGCCAATTTGTTTTGCTTACGTTGAGTTCATTATTACGAGACCGTAGAATAAATGTTTACGCCATGTTACTTTCAATGAGTTTTGCGAATAAAATAGCTTATGAATACTGAAGAAGGAACACCACGAGGACAACAGTCTGCCACAGATAGACCGATCACTGATGACGTCGACGTTTGCTTACGTCACAATCAAAATTATGCGCGAGACATGGGTCTACCTTTGCCTTTTGCTAGAACAAACTGATAACGAATAATGTTGATAACGGTTAAATATATGAATAGTTTACATTACTGATGCATCGTTGAGAGTCCTAGTAAAAATATTCGTACAAAACTTTTCTTTTGTGACATTTGTAAGATATTGTCCATGCTATAGTTTTTCGTTGAACAAAATGGCGCTAAATCGACGAGACATCCGAGACTGAACAAGATCTGGGAGCGAGATAGAACGCAATTGGTTCCATCGGGGGGGGCCGCTGTCAATTTACAAAATGGCGCCTCGGTGTTTAAATCCTAGAGGGCGCCAGCTCCCTGTCCAATTGCTTTGCTTTCACTCGAGCCACGCATACACACATCTCGACATACACAACCCGATACAACGCGAGTTCTCCCGCTGCGAAAACCTGGAAACTGGTATATCTGGTTACAGATTATTTACATTAATTTCACATGTACCACCGTCACGACAGATCGACCTTCATTAAACGTGACACTCGTCACGTCGCGAGCTACCTCAGCTACCAGGCCCAGCCCGGGTCGTGAAATATCGCATCGCATATTAAATCCGCTTTCGACTCCGTCACCGACCGTCGCGCAATGCCGCAAGAAACGGAAGTTGTCTCCATTGGGTCTCGTTTATCGACGATTGCTGTGAACCAACAGACCGACGACAGACGACCTATTTCCATTAAGTCGACGTGGCGGATTCACAAATGTCGACATGGGAACACCATAATCGTCCATTTCTGTCTTTTCACCGTACGCGAACCCCTGTAGCCGTAATTTGACATGACAGTGTGTCAGGAAATAATTGTACCTCGTTTTGTTGCGTGCTGTACTGTTGGCGTTGAAAGCCGCTTGTCACTGTCAGCCATGCGGGGGGCATATTATCGGATTCCTAGCGTTTCTGAAAGGGGTGAAAAACGCAGAATAACAGCGCGCCCATCGCCGGATGCGATATCTGACTGCAGGCTTAACAAAACATCACGTTTTACCGAATGCACATTACACTGTAGCTCCCTAATCGTTGGCTTCTTCAAAGGTATTGATCGGGGATTTCTCACTATTAATTTCACGCTGATCACGCAAACAACTTTGCGATTGTAGCTTTTTATAACTGTGTGCATACCGATTGCAAAAAGTTTCACGTGGGAAATGCGTCTGTTTAGATTACGTGTGACCTGTTTAAAGTCATCTATTCTGAACGTGTCACATTCGCTTATAGAATGCATTACTGTGAATGGTGGAAATCAACAACACGTCGCCGACATGAATGGGGAGATAGATGGATAAAGTTGCCTCTTCACAATTGTTAACTTTCATAATGTTGCAAAAGGTAAACTAATCTACTACAGCTAATGATAATGCATACATTTAGTTTAGATAATTGATATTATATATCCACCAGGAGATTATTATTTGTCCGAATGTGAACACGATGATCCACATAAAACGTGTTATCACCATGTTAAGCTGTGAAATAAAAACGACGAATAAACAAATGGAAACTGATGCATTGAGCAATTTACCATCACTACTCAGTATTAACTATAAGACGGATACTCAGGATTAATATATCCGCTAGGCTTTTCGACCTTTGATATCATTTTTTCAGCATCTTTCTGCGTAGTTTGCGATGTCAGAAAACCATTATCGCTTTGTTTCGTGTGTTTATAGCGGTTTCTATTGCTGGATTGTCTTTCACAAGTTCTGGCCAAACTTAAAATATTGAATACAAGAAATAAATGTGCAATATCTGAAGACACATTAACTCATTGTATATATATATATATATAATATATATATATATATATATATATATATATATATATATATATATATATATATATATATATATATATATATATATATATATATATATGGAACACAAGCGTAGAGATGATCGTAGAAGGAATTCGGTCCAGCCTTTGATAGAATGCTCTAAAAGATCAACGCGATGAAGTGTTTTGTATTATAAACTTCTCAGATAAGTTGAGATGGTGTCTGATCGAGCAGATCTGCCAAAGAAGTAAACTGTAAAGCGGTTTGATCAGTCCTGAAGACCGGATAGTGCGCTGTATAAGAACTTACGTTACACGTCATACGTGTACCAATGCAATACTTCGGTACTGCTACTCTGCATTACGACTTTAAGCTATATGGCAACACATGAGCATGGGAAAATAGAACCGAAGTAATGCCCGATTTGAAACAGTGCGCCAGCCACACATGCCATATGCCGGGTGCCTGTAGCCACGTGTACGCCTTCAGCCAACTAGTCGATCTCCTAGCGTCGACGTTCAATGCAGGCGACCCAATTAATACCAATTAATGCTCCTCTCGTCTGGCATCGACAGGTTCTGTGATGGTGGTCTTACGGCGCAATTAGGCTTCACTTTGAACGGATCGATCTTTAGACCCGTCTTTCTGACCGAACCACGCGCAAAATGTGACGGTGACGTCATATAGCAAATATGGCATCTTGTCCCGGTGCGGTGGGCCCAGATTCGGCCGGGTCCAGATTCGGCTAAACGCATACCTCGTATGCGCCCGCTAGGGCGGTGCCCGGTTTTATCTGCTCTGACGTAGCATTGGTGACATACGTCACGTCCGGGACGAGTTTCCTCAAAACGCATACAGCGCAAACGTTTTTTTTAATAAAAACTAATGCGAATAACAATCATATTTGGATACATGATGTCTTGGCCCGCTACCGTCACGCTCCCAGGTCCGGCAGACCCGGGTTGAATCTGGTACCACGATACCGGTTAAACACTGAGCTGTCGAATAGAACGTTGAACCTAGTGAATAGAATCAATCATCTACTTCGACGATCAAACATTCCCTTGCTAAATACCATTGTGCAAATCGGATGGTTCCTAGAAATATCCTGGAATTATTTCGCGGTCATCGCACACAGAAGCAGACAGAATCCCCAACAGAGTCAACCGATAAACGATGTTTATGACAGCGTTACGAGCTGCCAATCCATGTTTGGGGCCAACAGCGCCTTTTTGCAATGGCAGAATGAATCAGTCCTTGGCCATTTAGCATGATCAGTTTAAGTCGATGCCAGCCGATTTGTAATACGTCACATTTGATCCATTCTGATAATACACTACACAATTATATAAATTTTCGAAAATAAATCGTTCATTGTCTAGACTAGATTAGACAGACGGTTAGCCAATGGCTCTGTGATTACTTTCAAATCTGGGGCATGTTACTGTGGATTTCTATATATTTTGAAACAATGTAATACTATTGCCAGCAGGTGTCAATATACATATATCAGTTCGCACGGTGTCCTAGTAATTTGGGTGTTCGCTTCGCCAGAAGTGGACTTCTTGTTCGGACCCTACATTGGCTGACCACCCAACCGTTACGTCACTATGGGTCAACCTGGTATTTGCGAAAGAAAATGGTAGTATGTTGTCCGGAGACGCACTAAAAAGCTCCGCGTTGGTGTAAAGTCGAGTTCACTTATACCAGGAGAAACATACCACGGGTTATAAAGACGTCAAACTTCTGTTTCCATTTTCTACTTGCGATGTGGGGGTCCACGTCACTCAGTAGTATCGTCTGCGGTTTCTACCAGGTCTCTCTCTCTCTCGCTCTCTCTCTCTCTCTCTCTCTCTCTCTCTCTCTCTCTCTCTCTCCCTCTATCTCTCTCTTTCTCACACTCACTCACAATCTCTCTCTCCTCTCTCTCTCTCTCTCTCTCTCTCTCCTCTCTCTCCTCTCTTCTCTCTCTCTTTTCTCTCTCTCCCCCTCTCTCTCTCTCTCTCCCTCTATCTCTCTCTTTCTCACACTCACTCACAATCTCTCTCTCTCTCTCTCTCTCTCTCTCTCTCTCCCTCTCTCTCTCTCCTCTCTCTCTCTCTGTCTCTCTCTCTCTCTCTCTCTCTCTCTCTCCCTCTATCTCTCTCTTTCTCTTCTCTCTCTCTCTCTCCCTCTCTTTCTCTCTCCCCTCTCTCTCTCTCTCTCCCTCTCCCCTCTCTCTCCTCTCTCTCCCTCTCTTTCTCTCCCCTCTCTCTCTCTCTCTCTCTCTCTCTCTCTCTTCTCTCTCTCTCTCCCCTCTCTCTCTCCCTCTCTCTCTCTCTCTCTCTCTCTCTCTCTCTCTCTCTGTCTCTGTCTCTCTTGGCCTTCTCCAGGTTTCTTGTTATCCTTCCATCTTCGTCGTTTGTCACTTTCTCCAGCTTTCCACACGCCTTTTGACAGTTTGTCTTTTTACCCATTCTCTCTACAGCCCGTATCATTCTTTTTCCGCGAGTAAAAACTATAAACTGTCACTGATCTCCAATACCGTGAGATAATGCTACGGGGCGGCGAAAGAAGGATACGTATCGGTTCTATGGGTTTGTAACTATTATCTACACCCTGCTGTAGACACGTTGATGCTCAATGAGAACGCTGACGTCACCGTCATTGTGCTGCGTTTATTAGCTAGCCACTTATAATAGTAAGGACGTTTCCATCGGAAACATGAGCACGTTTTTACAGTCGCACCTACTAGATAGGCGTCGAAAATGAATACGTGTTTATCGCAAAAACAATCCTGCAAGATATCGCAGAGGGTAAGAATAAACGAGCTGCAAGAATAAAAACAGGCTGCACAGCACGGAGGAATGGAGCAGGGTAGGTTTCGGTTTACCAGCCCTACGGTGGGCTGTGTAACGCGGACCGGAACCAAATCGGATGAGACTCCGTGGAAACTGTTCCCGTGATCGCGAAGAGACACGTCATGTCACAATGCACTAGCATAGTCATTTTGAAGAGACACGTCATGCACTAGCATAGTCATTTTAAAAGAATTATTTTATTATTACATTTTAGCTGTAATTTTTATATTTATCATATGGTTTTTTTGCACACTGAGGAATGAATGAATGAATGCAACGAATGTTTGATTTTATTTTAATATTTCATAATATATATTTCCAACACTTTGGAAATATTTAATCTGTGTACAAGTATATAAAGTGCGTGAGAGTAATTATATTGTATTATCATTATTGTTGTTATTGTTATTATTTATTTTTATTTTATTATTTTAGTATTTTATTATTATTATTATTATTATTATATTATTATTATTATTATTATTATTATTATTATTATTATTATTATTATTATTATTATTATTATTATTATTATTATTATTATTATTATTATTATTATTATTATTATTATTATTATTATTATTATTATTATTATTATTATTATAGACAACAATGCAGCAACATATCAAACATGCCCACATTCTTAATTTTAGAACAATGTGAGCCACAATGTAGCAAGTGAGACAACGTACGTCACAGTGAGATAACGTACGTCACAGCAGTACAACAATATATGACTAAGTACAACAGTGTACATCACGGTGTAAACAAGTCGGGCGATAATACAAGACTACTGAGTCGTTTCTTGCAAATGAACAGCTTCTAAGCTTCGTTCAATAATTTATTCAGGGTTATGATGCCTCATTGTTCGCTGTTGTACACGAACAATGGTCAAGTACAAATCTTTTTATCTTATACCTCTTAAGAAACACCAACACAAGGTAAAGTTATTGATCGCTTTCAACTGCAGACACATATGACGCATCTTTTCACATTTTGTGGAAATATGAGATACAAAAATAGAACCTAGTTGTCTATATTGGGAAGTCTAGGGAACGTCTAACGTGCACAGCTGTTTGTCAAACAAGAATACGTTTCGAAATAAGCTTGCTTTTTGCGCAAAAACGCCACGCACTCGTACGTCCGACGTAGCGTTAATGGAGCATGCGCCGTCATGCACTACGACCGGAAATTTAATGCATCAGTGTGATCCTGAAATGCGTCTTAAAGGCACCGGCTGGAGTGAAAAAAACTGAATAAATGGTAATACGATAATTCGTTGCAATAAGATGAAAGATCCGTCATTTCGTATCAACATCACCTTTCATGAATGTGATACATCACACCACGCAAACGACACACGTGAAGTTTCATAAATAATGTTTTATGTCCTAATATAACCAACGTTCATGTCTAAAAAGCACTGAACAAAGTTGGGTAAAGAAAAAATATGACGAAAGAGCTGATATAAAATAAGGATGTAGGACAAACTATAAAAAAAATCGTCTATTTTCATTGAATCAGTCGATGGAAATCGAAGCGAAGCAGTTTTAAAACATGTCTCATGAATGTATTCATAAATAATTCTCACGAGCATAGCACGTGGATCTATTGGAGCATTGAGATCAATATCTGCTACTCGCAATGTCTGATATGTATTATTGAACCGAAGCTGGTCCGTGATAGGGGATCTAGACATAATGCTATTTCATATATTAATCCAGCATGTCTGAGTCAAGATTCTGGTGAATTCATTCCTATTGTAATGGTTTGGTAAAATGTATTCAGTTTCTGCTCGCTAGTATCTGTATACTAGTGTTGTTCGTGTCATGTTTCTGCCCACAATTTTCAATGTTTTCTTTAACTGTTCACGTCAAATGTAAGCCTCATAAGCCGACTTCGATTCAGCTACACGAGTAACCCGAATAACGCGAGTATCAATCGAACAACCAAGCTAACTCGGTCACGTGACTGTTCTTCATCTAGATTAGCAACCGCGGTTTGGAGAGGATTCACTCGAATAACCGATGACAGTCAATAGGGAACGTCGGCTCCTACTGCATATAAATGCTTTAATTCCAGTTTCCGTTTCCGTGTGAATAATGTATTTATTTATCTGAAGAAAACACATCCACTATATGTCTATAACGTTGTCCGCTGCCAACATGTCTATATTATAAAACATTGTTTCTGTGTAAGTTTGTTTGTTTATTGACCCACACCCCGTCACCTTTGTTTTGTCCATGGTTCGTCGACTTTCACTTGTGTAGGTTTGCGCGGGGCGTAGAGAACTTGGCGGAGGATTCAATGTTTCAATAGGCTGAATATGCCACGTTAAAGTGTTATTACGTTGTAGCGTTTACATTTTTCCGGCGTTATAAACGTTCCGATTGACGTTTCTGCGCATGCCCAATAAATGTAAAATCATCAATGTGCAGTTAAAGGACAAAGCATTTATGGTATAAACACTACGGGTTGTTAGTTAGGATATATATAACCTCTCAGCAAAGTTATTTGTCGCAAATTAACACGAGGCAAACAAGTGTTGACGCATGTTTTGACAGCAAGCGCAAATCACGTGACTGTAGTGCGTCATAATCCGTGACAGTGATTTAAACAAACGTAATATTTTATTGTATTGAACGACATTTTAAAAGCAACTTTTCACAGTAATCATCACATGGGAGTTAACGAACAGCCCATGGCATTTATACCAATACAGTTTTGTCGTTTCGCTGCACATTGATGAGTTTACATTTATCGCGCATGCGCAGAAAATCGGAAACTTTATAACGACCGGAAAAATGTAAGCGCGACAACATCATGACGGGAGTGTGCGACCTATTTCTGGCACACGCTGACACAATGTGACGCCATTTTCACTTGTCTTAGCGCGGGAGGCTGCATTTTATTCAGAAGCGAGATTGTGGAAGTTCTCCCTAAGGTTCAACTCTGCTAGCATATTTATTCACGGCGGTGGAGACGGGACTTCAGGGGATCGTAATTTTCATAAGTTTACCTCGTGTGATTGCCTTCTCCCCTGGC
The DNA here is from genome assembly GCA_025642075.2 of Ridgeia piscesae. Classification (NCBI taxonomy): domain Eukaryota; kingdom Metazoa; phylum Annelida; class Polychaeta; order Sabellida; family Siboglinidae; genus Ridgeia; species Ridgeia piscesae. The sequence continues at coordinate 281,060 of JAODUO010000189.1, forward strand.
ACCGCTGGTAAACTCGGTCAGTTTCCAAAATTCGGCTAAAGGCTGGATAAAATCATCAATTCATGCGACATTAAAGTAATCCAGCCATAAATACGACAAGCAGAATAGCAATAAAAAAATACAGTATCACGTGTGTAAGCCGCTTGCTTTACTCCAGCATCGTTCATCAGCCTCTAGACACAGTATCACGTGTGTAAGTCGCTTGCTTTATTCCAGCATCGTTCATCAGCCTCTAGACACAGTATCACGTATGTAAGTCGCTTGCTTTACTCCAGCATCGTTCATCAGCCTCTAGACACAGTATCACGTGTGTAAGTCGCTTGCTTTACTCCAGCATCGTTCATCAGCCTCTAGACACAGTATCACGTGTGTAAGTCGCTTGCTTTACTCCAGCATCGTTCATCAGCCTCTAGACACAGTATCACGTGTGTAAGTCGCTTGCTTTACTCCAGCATCGTTCATCAGCCTCTAGACACAGTATCACGTGTGTAAGTCGCTTGCTTTACTCCAGCATCGTTCATCAGCCTCTAGACACAGTATCACGTGTGTAAGTCGCTTGCTTTACTCCGGCATCGTTCATCAGCCTCTAGACACAGTATCACGTGTGTAAGTCGCTTGCTTTACTCCGGCATCGTTCATCAGCCTCTAGACACAGTATCACGTGTGTAAGTCGCTTGCTTTACTCCGGCATCGTTCATCAGCCTCTAGACACAGTATCACGTGTGTAAGTCGCTTGCTTTACTCCGGCATCGTTCATCAGCCTCTAGACACAGTATCACGTGTGTAAGTCGCTTGCTTTACTCCGGCATCGTTCATCAGCCTCTAGACACAGTATCACGTGTGTAAGTCGCTTGCTTTACTCCGGCATCGTTCATCAGCCTCTAGACACAGTATCACGTGTGTAAGTCGCTTGCTTTACTCCGGCATCGTTCATCAGCCTCTAGACACAGTATCACGTGTGTAAGTCGCTTGCTTTACTCCGGCATCGTTCATCAGCCTCTAGACACAGTATCACGTGTGTAAGTCGCTTGCTTTACTCCGGCATCGTTCATCAGCCTCTAGACACAGTATCACGTGTGTAAGTCGCTTGCTTTACTCCGGCATCGTTCATCAGCCTCTAGACACAGTATCACGTGTGTAAGTCGCTTGCTTTACTCCGGCATCGTTCATCAGCCTCTAGACACAGTATCACGTGTGTAAGTCGCTTGCTTTACTCCGGCATCGTTCATCAGCCTCTAGACACAGTATCACGTGTGTAAGTCGCTTGCTTTACTCCGGCATCGTTCATCAGCCTCTAGACACAGTATCACGTGTGTAAGTCGCTTGCTTTACTCCAGCATCGTTCATCAGCCTCTAGACACAGTACCACGTGTGTAAGTCGCTTGCTTTACTCCAGCATCGTTCATCAGCCTCTAGACACAGTATCACGTGTGTAAGTCGC
>JAODUO010000189.1:302500-305000 GCA_025642075.2 Ridgeia piscesae
AATACAATGTTAGAGGCTATCTCTCTGCTTATCCAGTAATAAACAAAACAAAAGCAAAACACGTTGCGCGTACCTCTCCAGTGATCCACGCGGGACGAACGCTAAACGTACTCCGTCACCCGTCACAAATGACGTCAGAGATGTCACTCGTAAACGAGTTCACGTAATAAGAGCAGATCAGACAACGTGACATAACGTCCGGTGTACCGCGGGCCAGGCGTGGATCGATGATCCGACTCTCGTGTCTCGGCCCGAGGCCGGGGGTGTACTGTGTCCGCATTGACTGCGCCACTGGGATGAGGCAATGAGGCAATGCATCCGTTGTTTAGCTTCACCTGCTTTGTGCGTCTACTTGCTTTCATTGCGCTAGATTGACTGTTTGTTTTCACGGTGCTGCACTCTCGCTCGGATATAGTCAACTTAGCTGGTTTCTACACTTGGCTCACATTAAGGACACGTCGACAAAACGGCGAATGAAACGTTCTCGATAGGAACAGACAGAAACAAACAAGTTATTAATTACCACTACGACAACTCGGTAAACGAAAGTCAGTTATCATGATGCAGATGAGTTATGTGCAAGCCTTGGTGAATGTCCGATGTATTTAAAGGGTGTATCGAAATCCCCTTAAACATAATATCCGTCAAGCACTTACACACATAGATTATGGAATCAAATTTAACGCATTTAGCACACTTGAATAAAAAAAACGTTTATATTCGAATTGCTTAAGTCTCACTACACCTAGCGTATCCCATAATTCCATATGCACACATGCGCACTAAGGTTACCGGTATCACCTTCAGCAGGTCGATGCCTCATAGCAACTATCCTTGCAACTTCGCGGCCAATATCCATTGGCAGTTTTCTTTCAGTGTACATCATACATAGCAGCTACTGTTTTAGTTGTCTTCCGAAGAACATGGTCACATCTAATGACGTTTGCGACTATAACTCTCCACGCAATCCTATCCCATACCATCCAATCGCCATGTGTCAGTCGAATTACTTGTAGAAGTCGTCGTAAGTTGTGTCCAGTAATCTCCCCATCACCGGTGACACAGCGCCACGTATGAATTGTCCCACTTGGAGCTTGTGGGCCTTCTTTAGCGAGATCCATCGGTCCATTCCGACGCCACTAATATCATCGTGTTTTGCATGTCTTTTCTATGCAAATGTCTACATGAGTGCGTGTGAGCGTGCGTGAGTGCAGATGTGTCGGCTTACATGTATGGCATGCAAACACAAACATTCCCACGTACACACGCAGTGTCACACACACGAACGCACGCACGAACGCACGCACGAACGCACAAACGCGCTTGTTGTGTCTGGTGTGTGGTGTGTGTGTGTGTGTGTGTGTGTGTGTGTGTGTGTGTGTGTGTGTGTGTGTGTGTGTGTGTGTGTGTGTGTGTGTGTGTGTGTGTGTGTGTGTGTGTGTGTGTGTGTGTGTGTGTGTGTGTCATTTTATAATGATTACATTCTATTCTGCCAATTCTTTGAATTATTCACTTAGATTTAGATGAAATCCAGGATGAACGTAATCTCGCTCAAACGTAATCCACATCAAAAACGAAACGCTCACTTTTTATTGCAATATTACGTTGACTGAACTTGCACTAAACTGATTACACTGGCGTACGTGTTTCGTTTGTGATTAATGTATGTTATTAAGGCATGCGTGAGTAGTGATTGCTTCTGTCAGTTAATTAATTGATTGTTAATTAATCATCGTGTATATTTCTCTTTGTAGGTAAGTACTGCTATTAAGAGATGTCGATGTTACGTGGCTGCAATTGACGGCGTCTTGGTTCGATTAAATCTTAGTGCAGACACACGATGCGAGGTAATGTTTCTGCTGCTTACGGACATGAATCATTCATCTAATGTTTTAGTTGTCCCAGTCGCAATATAGTCAACTTCACATATGTCATTGCTGTCATCGTCTGTGTCATATTCAATCGAAAGCGCCAGCATAAAAGACCAACGTTTCCGCTGGGGTTCCTCCGGGAAATATTTCGTCCACATATCTATTCCACAGCAAAACACGAATCATAATATGTAATGTATAAATACTTTAAATATTAATAATAAAAGAGTGAGGCCCTTTACTAAAGTAATTGAAATCATTGGATTGGGTAGGAGGCAGGCAGGGAAAATGTAAGTTACTTATTCGTATGGTTTACATAAATACTTATATAACATTATTACATTTGTCATTTGTTTGCTTAATTATGACTGTTCCTGTTAAACATAACTGAATTGATTGTTCAAATATTTAAACCAAGCTTAATGTTTACTGTATGAATCGCACAGTTCGTGAGTTTTATGATTAGTAAAGTTATTGCGTTAGGCATAGCATAATGACCACCGGCAAATGACAAATACTTCACACACCACGCACGCACGCACGCACGCACGCACGCACGCACGCACGCACGCGCACGCACGCACGCACGCACGCACGCACGCACACACACACACACCACAGCACCACAC
>JAODUO010000189.1:310000-317500 GCA_025642075.2 Ridgeia piscesae
AAATTAAACTTATACTAACACAAACTAAATAGAAATACAACTTTGCAGTTGTTTATAAAATAGGAATTACCGTAGGGTTAACCAGTATCCATGAAGTGGCAGCATTGTTTAGCCCCACACGGATAATATTCAAAAGCCGGTAAAGTCACCAGACTGTCTTCTCGGCGTAGTTCCGCAGCCGACCGACAGTTGGTTAAGCGAGACTATGGGTTTCTAAGAGTAGACAGTAGACACACACAGTTTTTCACAGTAATCGTTGTTAGATAAATATAATCCGCCTAACCTTTAATATATTCAATATATAGAACTGCATATCATTATTACATATATTTATATTCTAAAAACAGAGCAGATCATATCAGCTATGCAATCAATGGTAGCTATGAAATGGTCGCTAGATGTCTCCACTGTGCGTTCAGTTCATCTCATTCTACCGTTCGCCAGATGTCACCACTGTTTAATGCCAGAGTGCATGTGAATGCTAGAGCCGTGCAGGTGTTTCAAACAATAGCTTGTGATCACAAGTTATTTTTCTTTTCTTTAACGTGTATTGACGTTCAATGAGAAACTGAGATAGTGTCTCACTGCAGTATATTTATTCGTATGTGACATGGATGATTTTTATCCGCGGGCCACGGTTTGCGGAGCTTTGGTATAGGGCTACTCGAAGTGTTGTACAACGTGTTGATATACCGAGACTCTTCTGATTTGAGCTTCTTCGTTATCCATGAAACCTGTATGGTATACATAAACTCCGCAGGTATGAGACTTAACACAAATGACAGTGTGCGCGAACTATAGATAATGTTTCAAGACATACTTGACTTTCACGTGTTTTATATTGTCCCACTCTGTATGCATGACCTCAAATTCCCAATACATTCAAAGTATCGTTCATCGAATGGACGTTATGCCAACAATGTTCGTTCTTCGCATTCAGCAGAAGTGTCTAAATGACCGGTCGATTTTGATATGACAATGTGCACTCACCAATAAATTCCAGGAAATATGGGTTTATTTAGGAACTCAGTTTCGGTATAGCTACAATTGTATATCATTATTTGAGCAGCAGCGTTGGAAAACATTTTAAACACCCTCTCCCCATAATGACATAACCGGCAGTAAGAAACAACAGACGCGCCACCTATTGTTCGTGTACCGTGTAGACACATGACCTTTGAACATAAACAATTTGATCAAACACGAGGTCGTGAACTTACAGTGTTGAAATGGATCTCAACAAGCGACACTGGCTAACGCACGCCACTGTGATGTTTACGACACGCGGGGGAACTTTCTAAGGGTTCTTGTAATCCCATACACATCTAATTGATGGTGATTCCTTTGGAGTCTGCCGAACCGTGAGATCGGATACATGACAACCGCTGGCTGCCAACGATGCGAAGCGCCTCTGGCGGTCACACCGGACATTATGCAAGAGGGACCGGAAATCGCACAAGGTATAGCATCTGTCCCTTTTCAACACTTTCCCAAATTCGGAATGACCAATGAAAACTTGTCGACAATAATCTACACCAGTGTCAATGCGCGTCACCCTGTTTGCCGTAAAGGGTGTCCAAATATATGGGCGCAGCACACATTATATCGTTCTACAAGCCAAAAATATTCCACTAGCTTTGGAGAACGAAAATGTAAGGAAAAATAAAACATACATTTTGTAGTAGATAGTGAAGTAGCGTGTCCGAATATAGGTGTTTTCGTTTGTTCAAATGTCGACATTAGGTTCATATCGGTGCATGGAAGGCAAAAGCGTCCGTTACAGCCGGAGCGTTGTGTCTACGGCGATCAGAATGTTGAACCAGTAATATTGATATCCACGGGTTCGCTTCTGTTCATTTCATTTCTATTCTTTGACAGCCTTTTACATATTTTAGATATGGTCATGAGTTGTATGCTGAATATCATTCTTAGGATAATTGAATTGAATTGAATTGAATTGAATTGAGTTGAGTTGAGTTGAGTTGAGTTGAGTTGAGTTGAGTTGAGTTGAGTTGAGTTGAGTTGAGTTGAGTTGAGTTGAGTTGAGTTGAGTTGAGTTGAGTTGAGTTGAGTTGAGTTGAGTTGAGTTGAGTTGAGTTGAGTTGAGTTGAGTTGAATTGAATTGAATTGAATTGAATTGAATTGAATTGAATTGAATTGAATTGAATTGAATTGAATTGAATTGAATTAGGATGCCAACGTTAGTATACGACGATGAGGAAGTACGTTTTGTATGCGATGAAGAAGACAAAATATTTTATTGACAAACCTTTCATCCCGAACTAACTCATCCCTACATTTTACTACCTTATTTGTCTTTCCCGTAGTTCGTACTATATTCCATTTTTATATTAATACTATTCATTAGAGATATAGTTAGTTTCACGCATGACCAATTTCACAACATTTGACAGTTTGAATGTTCAAGGATTATTACTTTGAAACAAAACTCACTATTTATATTTAATAACATGTCTGTTGCATGTGATGTGTGTCGTGTATATCACGAAGTAACACGGTCAAACAACGCGTAATAAACGACTTAAACATGTTTTTCTTTATTTCTTTGAAGTGTCATGATAAGAGTTAAATGTTTTGCAGTTTCAATTCCCGTCATGCTAAGTCCAAACAAACAGCGCAGAAGACATCTCATTTTCATTTACATATCTCTCATATCATTGTTTTGCGTAACATTTTGTTTTGGACGCCATACATTTTATCATAGCACTAATTAGCATTCTTATACATGAAATTGCTAAACAACTGTTATATATGATATTGTAAAACAATGTGAACAAGTGTCACAGCAGTAACATAAATGTATATTATGTTCTCGTTACACCAATGGCAATATTATAGAAATCCATAGAAACATTATCGACAATTCCTGTTGTTAGAAAAAAACTATTTGACTTACACGCACTCATAAACGTATCGTCTTTAGTGACGTAATAACTAAACCATACACATTCATAAACGTAACATTTATGGTGATAAACTCTAACAACATACAAGCGCACAGTTTCCTAAAAACAAACCAGAGTAGACGCAAATAGTAAACATTATTCATTTGTAGTCGAGTTCACGTCGCTATAATAAATATTTTTATCATCGAAATATTTTTTTCACAGTCAAGGAAGAGAGAAGGACTAGAGGACATGGAGTTACATTAGCAAAGAAGCAGTGTAGACTAGATATTAGAAAATTTTCATTTTCACAAAGAACAGTAAACGAATGGAACAGGTTATCAGCTGATTGTGTAGGTGCTAGTAGTGTTAATATATTTAAAAATAAAATCGACATATACCTAAGAAGGGCGGGGTATACTTAGATAGATAGGTTGGACTCTCGATAAGCCAAATGGCTTCCTAGTCCACCTGCCATCTAGAGTTGAATCTCTAGGTGGCAATCTTGTTAAATCTTGTTAAATCTATATAGTAGTAATCGCATGACATCTAATCGTAAGCGATCAACGCAAGTCGACGTGTACAAATGCCTAGATTAATACACGTCGCTATGACAACTACAAGGAATAGACAAAGCGGGATCAATTGTTTCATGGAATATCAAAACTGAAGTTTCAATCCGCGTTCGTCGCCATTACAAAAACAAACTTTATTATCTGTATCTGTGGTCACTGTCCATAGTTGCTGACTTGGTGGACACATGGCCTGGCTAGCTTTCGGTCAGAAAATATTGCGTGGTTGAATGCTTACTATAACAGTTTACGTTATTTGGGAAAATAAAGGGATCGTTTTTCGATATATTATCAGATTCACTGGTGATTCATAAAACATCATTCTAATGACATGGAGACTTAAGTTACATGACATAGTTATAGTAATTAAAAAGTGTGTATATTACAAAGAGTTTTATAATATCAGAAAGAAAATCAATTTTTAATATAATTTGGAACACGAAAAAATCCCATTCGTGTCCCATAGAATCCCTTTAAATGGTGTGCTTGCCTCCGTTCAGTATCGTGTCGTCGTCTAGGATCTTTGGCTAATTAAAGTTCGCTCCACGTCAAAACAAACGTATGAACTGATTTTTTCCCGTTATCTGTTGTAGGCGTGGTATTTTTTCACGCGCGACTAAGACTAAACTTTATACCGATGGACTTAAACTATCATAATGACAAGTCTGACGCCAACTGCTTTGTCAAGTTTTATGTACGAAATGATGTCTTCCTATGTTTTCAGTAGTGGGCGTTGCAAACTGTGTTCAATGATATACGTGGTCAGATGTACGCGTGTTTTACTTTACTAAATCCATATCCCAGCAGAACTTCTTTTTGAATTAGTAGAAGGCTGACGATAAATGCACATTAGGCAAAGAACATCGTGAATATGATGCGATATCGTGACGTGATACATGATACACGAAGACGCGGGGTAAATGTGTAACAGTTCTTTAGGATTGTCCGGAGGTCGTAGATCTCTACAGAGCTGTAAACACACTGTCTTTGGAACGATACGAAACGGTTCGGCGACGGAGCAGACATTGCATTGCCTTGTGAAGGAGCTCAGTAGATGTGTGGATTCAATTACGCCGATGTAACAGACCATGGATTAGGTGGATACAGCTTGTTGAGTCGGTGTGATTTAGTGAGTGGGTGGGTCAGTGAGTGAGTGAGTGAGAGAACAAACAAACGAACGAACGAACGAACGAGCGAACGAACGAGCGAGCGAGCGAACGAACGAACGAACGAACGAACGAACGAACGAACGAACGAACGAACGAACGAACGAACGAACGAACGAACGAACGAACGAACGAACGAACGAACGAACGAACGAACGAACGAACGAACGAACGAACGAACGAACGAACGAACGAACGAACGAACGAACGAGTCTGTCAGTCAGTCAGTCAGTCAGTCAGTCAGTCAGTCAGTCAGTCAGTCAGTCAGTCAGTCAGTCAGTCAGTCAGTCAGTCAGTCAGTCAGTCAGTCAGTCAGTCAGTCAGTCAGTCAGTCAGTCAGTCAGTCAGTCAGTCAGTCAGTCAGTCAGTCAGTCAGTCAGTCAGTCAGTCAGTCAGTCAGTCAGTCAGTCAGTCAGTCAGTCAGTCAGTCAATCTCTTGTTATTATTCTCCGTCACTCCAATCACTATCATCAACCTCCTCTTCCTGTGTCACTTTCCCGCGTTCACCACCCCTCTCCTTTCCCGCAATATATCCATCCCTTCACACAAACGATCAATCACATACGTCCTTACTGGCGACGCACTCGTTCACTCAGTCAGTCTGCCAGTGCACGAGAGGACGACGACTGCGTGCACGAGTACGTGTTGTTGGGATGAAGGAACAAAACGTTACATCAACGCTCCACTGGCCACCACATCATATATCACGCGCCTTACTATCGGATGGAGGCGACGAGGCGTCGTCAGCCGTCCTCCCCGGCAGCCGTGTAGTGGCAGTGTCCGCCGGTCGACTCTCATTGATCGCCGCCTCTCACTCAGCACGCGCCGTGTCGTTCTGGTGAGTCCCGCAGTAGCAGTTCCACAGTTGTCGACGCCAGCACCGCGTCGACATGGAAGCGATGTGCTATCGTCTGCGCTCCAAGTCGATGTCGCATTCCACGCGACAGGCGTCAGTACGGGCGGCGGCAGCGACGGCGGCCAAGACGGCGACAGCCAGACAGAACGGGGTCAAGTGGCTGGGAACCCCGGACACGCTCACTCCTCTGGCGGCCTACAGACGGCGCACCTACAGGTTAGCGCCGGCCTTGAGTCGTTGTAGACAGGTGTCCGTATTTTGTGAGAGGATGGTGACCGTTAGGAGTGTTATGTCCAGTGGTATTATGCACGTGATGGGCTACGTCCGTGAGAGGATATAATGTTGTATACGTACGTGATGGGTTGTCTGAGATGTCTTGGTCAAAGTAGTTACGCCCATGGTGGGTTACGTCCGTGATGAGTTATGTCTGTGATGTGGTATAGGCAGAGATTATATCCATGACGCGTTATGTTCTTGTCATGTACTCTTGTGACAACGACGCCAAATGCTTGGACAAGTTTACTATCAACTGTTATGTGGTTTGGACAATTGTCTCTATTGCAGAACAATCAGTAGTACGAACAAATGTGTGAACGATTACTTTTGCGCGATTATGAGAACTAGTGATACAGGGAGAGGCCATTGACGATAGAAACTGGAAGGGCGGATAACACTAAGCACAGAAATGAGAACAAAAGTTGGAGGAACAGTATAGAGACAAGTAGAGAGACCAGTAGAGACACCAATAGAGAGACCTGTAGAGAGACCAATAGAGAGACCAGTAGAGAGACAGTAAGAGACCAATAGAGAGACCAGTAGAGAGACCAGTAGAGAGACCAGTAGAGAGACCAGTAGAGAGACCATTAGAGAGACCAGTAGAGAGACCAATAGAGAGACCAGTAGAGAGACCAGTAGAGATACCAGTAGACAGACCAGTAGAGAGACATTTAGAGAGACCAGTAGAGACAAGTAGATATACCAATAGAGAGACCTTTAGAGAGACATTTAGAGAGACCAATAGAAGACCAGTAGAGAGAGACCAGTAGAGAGACCTTTAGAGAGACATTTAGAGAGACCAGTAGAGAGACCAGTAGAGAGACCAGTAGAGATACCAGTAGAGAGACCAATAGAGATACCAGTAGACAGACCAGTAGAGAGACCTTTAGAGAGACATTTAGAGAGACCAGTAGAGAGACCAGTAGAGAGACCAGTAGAGAGACCAGTAGAGAGACCAGTAAAGAGACCAGTAGAGAGACCAGTAGAGAGACCAGTAGAGAGACCAGTAGAGAGACCAGTAGAGAGACCAGTAGAGAGACCAGTAGAGAGACCAGTAGAGAGACCAGCAGAGAGACCAATAGAAAGACCAGTAGAGAGACCAGTAGAGAGACCTTTAGAGAGACCAGTAGAGAGACCAGTAGAGAGACCAGTAGAGAGACCAGTAGAGAGACATTTAGAGAGACCAGTAGAGAGACCAGTAGAAAGACCTTTAGAGAGGCATTTAGAGAGACCAGTAGAGAGACCAGTAGAGAGACATTTAGAGAGACCAGTAGAGAGACCAGTAGAGAGACCAGTAGAAAGAGCAGTAGAGAGACCAATAGAGAGACCAGTAGAGAGACCATTAGAGAGACCAATAGAGACCAGTCTCACACAAACTACATGAAGAAAGTAGAGAACAATAGTTTGCCACGAGGTACACCATCCAGTTGACGTGATGGCAGGACGAGTTCCTTCCAGCGCTGTCCGTATGTGGTGTCTTTACAAGATGACCCCCTAGTGTTCTAAATGATCACATTTCTCGATGATCTAGTTGGAGAGCCCGAGGGATCTAGCTTATCATCTTGTTGGCTATTTCGTCACATGTCGCATTACATGCTTGTGTAATCCATGCTTTGTAGCTTTATAAGTTCATTCAGATTTCAGAAGGACATATAAACCACCCGGACCGTCACAACGCGGTTTTATGGATGGATCTGGTTACGCCTGAACTTTCTTGCTGCGGT
>JAODUO010000189.1:320000-327500 GCA_025642075.2 Ridgeia piscesae
ATTAACAGGAAATTCACTCAATCAGTTGTATTCCGTTCTGATTTCCACGAATCACCCCGTTTCAAGACGTATTGCGGGTACAGACGTATATGTCTCTGTAGTAAGTGCCATAACAGTTGTTTATCAATTGAATGGTTTTTTAATATTGCGCAGGAGCAGTGTTAAAATTACAAATACGTTCGGTTTATTAAAGAACTGTTGGATAAAGTATACCATCGACATATTCATTAGGGTGTATAATCAATATAATGTTAAATAATAAGATCAGTCAGCTTTTTTTACACGTACCACCAGGTACCAGTTGCGCTAACATCGACATCCGCTACCAGGCAGTGGTTTAAATTAAAGATACTAAATTCGTTCCGTAATTTTAAACGACAAAATCTAAAAGGTCATCAGATTACTGGGTAACGCGCTCTGACATTACTGTTATCAACAACGTCCCAGCTCGCAACGACCACTTACTGTTGTGTCTTTCTGTTAAGGACAGAAATACAGTAAAGTTGCAATATATCACCTCAAGAATGGATGGCGATTCTTTAATCTTTATATCGAACTGTCAGTGTTGACAATTTATGGACGGGGAGTTTAAAGAGTTTAGATCCGTGTTCGAAGACACCAAACGGAAGGGATCAACGGCTTATAGCGTCTCTTCCGAAACACATTAGCAACGTGGGGTGAACGAAATTGTAAAATGTCCACACAGCGGCCGAACAAAATTTTTCAGACGGTGATATATGGATTTGAACCTCACTCCTTTAAGTGGAGACCCTTAACTTAAACTTGTCATCTTCTCGAGGAGATGCATTGCCTATTAGCCGCATTTACGTTCTTAATAACAATTTTTTTGTATACAACATCACAGCAATATAACAAATTTATATTTCAGAACTTACATATTGATATTGTAAACATAATTAACTAACTACGTACGTCATAAATAGCCGATTAAAAGGACAGTATATGGTGCTCTGCTCGCTGTGCCACTGCGCCTTATTGTGACCTTATGTTATGCGCTATTTATACGTATCGAAGCAATGGAAAGAGAAATGTCATATAAACATCTCTGGCGAACCTTTGTTTTTGTTAAATAACCTGGTAATGGAACGGACACGCGGTAGCTGGAGCTGAGCTATAATTGCTATGAGAATTGTTATTCCGTGTTCATGCGCACTGCACTGTGGGCGTACTAGTTAAATGGCGGCGCAGAATTTGTGACTTCCGGTACGGCATTGTCACTGGATGCGGAAGGTCGGAAGTGATGCACTTCGCATGCGAAGAACGACTGTAACATGCACGAAAATGCGAAATCATCTCGCGCATGCAAATAGTTTCATTGTTGAACACGGCTTCCTCGCTGGAGTTAAGCGACATTCGTATCGTTGAGGAATCTCGGCACGTTCCCATCGTATATCTCGTCCATGGCGACAGGCTCGGGACACGCTAGTCCCCTTCCTATTAGGGAAGTGTGTTCGCCATAACATATTTCCCTTAATTATTATTCAATACTTAATTATTTTCCATATATCCATAGGTCTCCTTTTTATCCCACCTCTTTCTGTCCACCCTATATTTCAGCCTTCTCACCTTCACCAATTTCCCATTGTTCATCCCAATAACTATTTTATTTACCTGAACCCGGACCCCTTCCTCTATAACACGTCCGAGTTGCACCTGTTTACGTCTTCCTGTCATTAACACAGCCAGCAATAAGTGTCTTATTGTGTTAATATGAGTAACACCGGCCCACTACTTGTTGCTGCGATGAAATATGCGACACAAGGCTGTTGACTTCGTAAGAACCCATTTGATCTCAAGGGCGTTGCGACACCGTGCAAACCAAATCTTCGGTCAGTCACGCAATGTGGCGTGTCTTTCCCACGTAAACTGCCAGCATACAAATAACGACCATTGTGGAGAAACCGCATGTCTGGATTGATTCGACTTGGCATACGCTTCCAAAGTTCGCTTCACCGCCGTAGTCAGTACACAGTTAATTTTCCCATTGGCCACCATGTTAGCGTTTTGTAGGATTACCAGAAAACCAGACGTAGGAAAATTCTAAATATTATTGCTTGCTGTTACCATCATCTCACTGACATGATGGTCGAGTTTAGTCAAATTCCAATATTTCGTTCTCTCATAAAACGCCGCTATGTATGACACCCGTCAATATTTACACAAGAATGCAGCCAGTAATACAACAGAGTTGTCAACAGGCCAAATCACTGCCAAGTACCCATCCGCTTAGTAAAATCAACTACAAATGCATAATTTCACTGTCAACAGCTTCCACAGCCACACCAGGAAATCTGACCGCTCAAATGCACTTATGTTACAGCCGGTGAATGTTGAAAGAAATCAAAATGAAAAATATATTGTACAATATTTCGTCTGTAACCAAACAGGAACTCTAACTGTGTCGTGACCATATAGACATCCCACAGGCGATTGTGAAAACGACCCTGAGTACAACGTCCGGTTGCATATGACGTCAGTTATCACTCGCCCTCTTGTTTTCCCTGCTTTGTGTCGTTCCCCATATCTTTATCCTGTGTCCTTTCGCCTTCGATGTTCGCCCAACAGACGCTCCGCCGTGAAGACACGTGGCACAGTGGTTAAAACGTGTCATCCGGCTACGAATGATCTCGGTGTCGTTTCAAAACATGTGCAGTTTCATTCATTCACTGTTCATATTGTATTGACTCTGCTATGTAAACGAATACCTGTAGACTGTGGCGAATACGTGCACATGAATGGTATTCGGGCACTAATCGCAGCGTGGCTGAATACTTCCCAGATATATCGACACGGTGTTCGAATTAACATATCCGTGTTGCGTGTAAGCGTACGGCTCATTTATCATTTAGCAGTAATAAGAATTAGATATCGAGCCATATCAGGAATGACCTTTACCTTATCACCCACGTATTTAACATCAGTCTGGCTCAGTGGCACGCAAATGTCTTCCCTCCGGATCAACCTCCTTTGCGTCGATTCTCCCAGTCGTCCTCGCGAACCCGTAGCATCAGTCGTTGCTGCGTTACGCCCACTGCGAGTATTACTCCTAAATGACTTCGTCGTGTTGCACAATACCGCTGCGTTTTGCGACGGTAAAGTGGTTTAGACATCCCCCGTTACTGGCCTTGTCCAGCCACAGTCTGCTCTTTCGTGTAGGCGGGCCGACTATTGTTTCGCCCCGCAATCCCCAGAGACGAGGACCGTTTAGAAAACACTTTTATTATCAGTGCATCTGATATGTATATACCGTGTATGACGGATACGATAACTATACATGACAGTATCTGACATGTATTATATGCAGGGTGATTTATTAAACATGTTTGTACCAACGGCAATCTTTGGACCAAAGCTCGTTATTATTTACTTTCCATTTACTACAACATTATAATGTTTAATACCGTTTGCAAATTTGTATTTTGATCCTACTAGAATTACTATAATATAGTAACAGACAATTTCGCTTTAATAGAGCTCTGATTTTCGGATACTATTTATTTGTCATGACATGGGAAATTGCCTCACACCGCCGCCGCGTCATTGCAGGGCATCAGTCCGTCAATGATTGTTCGTTCACCCTGGTTTACGGCATTTTACGACACCGTCGATAATACGTGTCGTTACAATGTCCATTTATAACCCACGCTTTCTCACAGCAGTGCCAAATCGGATTGTATTCACGCGAGTGGTCCGATGCGTCTCTTAATCATTCGTTTCATTCACGCCGTGGGCACAACGCAAATATCCGGACTGGGATTAGGCGTTTTATGGCTTGTCGTATTATGAAGAATTTATACCTTTACAAGCAGACAGACTATTTATGGTGTGGATGTTTGTCGCGTCATGTAGCGGTGTTAGTAAGCAGAGCTATGATCGCACCGAAATTGTCCGTTACTGTGGGGACGTTACCAGTCAAGGGTCTGCCAATGACTACATAGTTTTTAAAACGTAACAACGTTGATTGAACAATCAAGTCTTTTTGCGTGACAACAACAATGCGCTTAAGGCGTAATCGTTATTAGGTGCGTGAAAATGACCATTAATGCAACAATCACAATTTATCTCATCGTGAGATAGTAGCACTATGGTTGCACGATATACAATCGGAAGCGACGGTTAGTGCCCACTATAGGCCACGTGACATCGTCGACCAATCACAGCAAACGCTTGCGAGGAATGCAACAAATAAGTCTTCCAAGAAACATCGCGTCGACTCAACTGCAGCAGCCCACGACTGTCGTGATTTGGTGTCACGAGAGACCGGCTTCGACCAGTGGTTTACATCACGTCCGTAGTCTATGAACGCGACGCCCGCGCGTAATCAGAACCGGCTCAACAAAGGTGTCTTTTCATCGGGTGCTCCAATAGCTTTCCACGCGATGTGATATTTCATTCACACAGGGTGTCTCAAACCGTTAATAAAACAATGGCTGCCATCGGCTCCATGGATAGTAGGTTTTATCTGATCGCGTGTTCATACGTATGTGGCTTGTCGTTTTTTGCTCGAAATACGAAATACGGTCTGACAACGAGGACACATTTAACTAGACTGAACACGGAGAGGGGGAATTTTGTAGATTACCTACTGCACCTCTGGGGCCCCGCGCCGCACCCAGGTCCCACGTCTCATCAGCCTGGCGCAGCCTGGTGGCCAGTACCCGCCATTTACCTCATCGAGGTCGTGATGATATCATGTCTTAGGAGAGGTTGCATTACTGGCAAACGGACTTACTCATTCTATTTGTTGTTTTGTTGAGTTTGGCCAGCGGCGGAACCTAAAAGCAAGACACAATTACAACAACATGAACTATGCTTGGCGTAACAATAACAAATCACCTGCAAGCAGCGTCAGCCAATACAAGAGTATCATCACTGCATAATGTATTGTTGTGTATATCGATGGAAACTTAGTGAACTGGGCCCGAACACTCTGTGTGGGCCCTAATATTTAGGGATCGGGTGGCAAATTGTAGTGCCAATTGTTTTGTAGTGGAGGTGGCCTGAAAGATAGAATTAAACCCTCCCTGGTGTTTATAGCTCCGCGCCTGTTTTGCTGTTTTGTTTGAAATGTAGGTTACAGGAGAGGGTGACACGTGTGTAACATCGCCCCCGTCTCCCGAAGTAATGACCACAGCCAACACCGGATCAGCTGAAATTATAGCTGAGGTGAAGCAAATGATTTTAACGTCATCGCGTGATGCCACTGAAACGTCAGCTCCCGCCGCCCAAGATAAACGTCGTTTCGATACCAGTTTATAGCACGTGTCTTGTGGTGCTATTTCAAATGATGCTATTTCGACGTAATAACAACAACTATGTTCTCCGTCACTACATTTCAAATACCAATCCCCATATCCAAAGTGGTCAGAAGTCGTAATAACTCATGTTTCTTCAATATAAATTTCCGAACAATTACATTAAATAATACTGAAATGTGTGAGTGTGTCAGGCCGGTCTAATCGATACGTTAGCGTTGAGCTCAAATGCCACAGGCCCTGCGAACGACACAGTGGACATGTCATGTTCACAGTGAACTCTGTCGCACTAACGGACGTTGACACGTGACAAATAAGCACCGTAAGCGAATACTATTATTAACTTATAATCCTAGTAGGTCGACTGACAACGTAGCCAGGTCTGCCACCCTCTTTGTTCTCCAAAATATGAATACATCAGGTAATTAAGTCGGTTTAGGCGTCTGCAAATACGGGGCACGCAGTTGATTTTCCCATTGGCAGCCGTATTAACGTTTTGTCAGATTATAAGGAAACCGTATTTGAGATTTGTCTACGCAGTCGCTGCAATCATGTCACTAACATGTTCATCAATTTTTTTTATTACATTCCTGTGGCTCTTTTAAAATGCAAGCATTGTGCGTTGCCCGTTAATATTGACAAAATGTTAGCACGTTTTCACCGTCAAAATGGCTACAAATCACTACGCAAACTATACACTTTTCCTAGCATGTGTCATTACACTGCAGATACATCACAGCACTTAGTCTACAAGTCTGCATGCTCTATTTCACATACAAATTATTTTTCACAATTTCAAATAACACAATTCTTACGTCACTCCGTACTACAGTCGCGTGGGTCCAGAAAGTCTAACTTAGTCTAACCCCTACAGCGCTCATGGCGGCTGAAACAGGCGCGAGTCTCGCGACAAAAGCGTCGCGCGTGCGCGGTTCGTTTACGGCATGCCACAATGGTCAGTTGCCTCATGAGTTTCCATGGTAACGGCGACCAAGACAGGCCGTTTCTGCCCACGCCCAGGAGCTTGTCAACACGAATCAGTGTTATATATCCGAGGCGGAAACCCGAGCTTTTATGAGACATCATGGCGACTGTCATATATCATCTCGGTGCCGGTGGCATAGACAATAGATCAGGTGCCAGGACAATTTCTCAGACGCAACGGATGTTTGCCCAAAAAGGCATGGACATTAGGTCAGACGCCAGAGACGGTCTGTCCAGTTGACCGAGCAGTACGGGGGATACTTTCTCTAACCTTATTATGAGCACCTGAACCCTTCTTTATAATAATAATAATAGATTTATTTGGTATAGCGCCACATCCATAGGCCTAATCGTTCGTGGCGCTTCACAACATGTTAAATTTACAATGTAAAAGACATAAAAGGATAATATGTGTACACTAAGACAAATACTAGAGTTTTTAAAATGTAAACAAATGTATAGGTATATAAATAAATAAATAAGTTTGCACTTTTGAATCAATTTTATTCCTTAATTATGTTGAATAGCTTAAACCTGTCGACACCATAACCGTCAGCGGGCTTTGTCACAGGTGTGTCACGGAAATAGTGTCCTTTGTATTACGACAGTGGACATTTGCGCTTTGAAGAAAACACAGTAAAATTTTAACAATTATTTCGTTTAATGATGAATGTTCCTTAAGAGCGCTTTATCTTAATAAAACGGACCGCAGCTGATATCACGTCAGACGCTCATAATATCAACAATGTAATAATTGTTCAACTACAAGTTACGGCATAATAGTTAAACCACATACACACCATGACAATGATGTAGGCTTGTTGTCATCCAATATCCGTCAGAAACAACTCTTCGCGAAACAAAGATATCCACACGCTGTGAGGAGGGGATATTGCAACTGTTGGCATTAAGAATGTTCGTTGGGGTTCTGAGAGCGTCGCGTGGATAATATCCGGACTGGGGTGATGCCATTACATAAGGGCACATAATGTAGAAGAGGCGGTGAAAACACACACCAATCATCCAGATTACATTGGATAAAAGAAACCACCCTAACGGAAATGTATAAAAAGTGGACAAATTGAAATTACATGTGTTAGAAAGTGTATATAATTTTAATAAACAGCAAGTAAAAATATGGTATTTGCATAGACGCTGAAGCAATTCGAGTACGGTTTTGAATAAAGGTCTGGAGTTTTTGTTGGTTTTAAAGAGAGAGTTATTGCCGCGCTCTCATACA
>JAODUO010000189.1:332500-335000 GCA_025642075.2 Ridgeia piscesae
CTTTAGCATCAGCATTGAAACACTTCCACAGTGTCGCACGATACGTTTTCCTCAATTAGGTTCAACTACGACGCGTTGTGTTTGTTAGAAAGGTCAGACAGGAAGTTGTGACACAGCGCGCTACATCTGGAGGAGTTGTGTGTGCAGATTATAGTGTTTGATCTCTGGACCGTCTGCTGGACATCACAGTTGTTTTCCTCTTGGGATCCCTGTCGTCAAGAGTGAGGTTGCCATGGTTACCGTCGTCCTTTTCTTCATATTTTCTTTCCTCACTTTTCTCTCACTACATTCTCTATCAACAGTCTCCAACTCCTTCTGTGTTTTACTGTTGTTCTCGATTCTACTCCCACTCTTCCATATCTCTCTTAACGCAGCCCCCCATCGCATTCTCGGTCTTCCTCGACTATTTTTACCTCCACGTTCTTGGCATCTGATCTCTGTCCGTTTTTCATCTCCTACTCTTTCCACGTGACCGGCACATTTCAACGTACCCTTCACTAATTTCTTCATAAAACTTTCCTTCACTCCAACCTCCACTCTCAGTTTATCCATTCTTCTCTTATTCGCTCTCTTCACTCCATGATTCTTCTTATCCAGTTGTTTTCCTAAACCACAGATTGCTTCGTTATTAGATGTTATGCTTTTCTGAGTATTTCCAACGCTCCAAGTCTGATTTGGGTGTTGAGGACACGACGCTGCCAATTGGGGTGTTGAGGACACGACGCTGCCAATTGGGGTGTTGAGGACACGACACTGCCAATTGGGGTGTTCATGACACGACGGCCGCCAATTGGGGTGTTGAGGATTCGACGCTGCCAATTGGGGTGTTGAGGACACGACGCTGCCAATTGGGGTGTTGAGGACACGATGCTGCCAATTGGGGTGTTCAGGACACGACGCTGCCAATTGGGGTGTTCAGGACACGACGCTGCCAATTGGGGTGTTCAGGACACGATGCTGCCAATTGGGGTGTTCAGGACACGACGCTGCCAATTGGGGTGTTCAGGACACGACGCTGCCAATTGGGGTGTTCAGGACACGACGCTGCCAATTGGGGTGTTCAGGACACGACGCTGCCAATTGGGGTGTTCAGGACACGACGCTGCCATCCACGACACCGCAGTTTGTTCTTGCTACGCCGTGTAGAATTTGACGCAGCCATCAGCTGCAAATCTCCTCACAGCTCATCGGTAATCTTATTACATTCGAAACGTTTTGATGTTTATTCACGGCTATAGTCGCCTATGATTCGTGTGTCGCATATTACTTCGCTGATTGTTGGTCTTTGAAAATAAAAATAAAATAATGGTGATATCCTCTGCTGCTATATGAGTGGGTGTGAACTCATGTCAGTTTAATCGCACAGCATTCTCCGATTAGAAACCAGAATTGACACTCGTTACAAGGCCGCTTATCTGACTAACACACTACCAGACATGGATCTCGTTATTTGTGTTTCCTAATGACATGTGTTCGGCTTACACGTCGAGACTGAATAATCATTATCAGGCCTGGTTATTTACTACTGCAAAAAGGAGATATTGGTCTACGTGTTATCAGTCGCTGTACTCTGGCTTGACGAACAACGGATCCCGTAAGTACAAGTCTGATTCAGATAACGAAATCAGTGGCGCGGTGGCAGATGGCATGGGCAATGGATAGTTAAACGACGATGTCATCTTATCTTATCAGATATCCCCGATGCACTGGTTTGTTCCTCACTTGCAATCCTATCTGTCGTGATATCATCATCGTGAACGCGACAACATCCGCCCAGAATGCACTCACAAACGTGATGTCCTCTGGGTACAACGCAACCTCCCGTGAGGCCAACACAAGAGTGATGACTTTGTCCTTCATAATGGGATCGACAGTACGCTCCCATAATGCCATCATGACGTCATCGTCATCCCCTTCGTCGTAAATCCCATCTCCCAGAAGTGGCCTTAATCGGCTTCCGTTGTATCCAACGCCGTATCGTCCGGTCGTCAAAGTGTGGTTAGTCCGGCAAGATGACAGTCCAGGCGCCGAATGGCTCCGTCAACTTATGTCATTCACTCACCCGGACATAATCAAAGCCGAACGATCACATAACAGTTTTAGAGATTTACGACCGTCGTTAGTGTACGAGATCGCACTGGAGGCACTGGTCTGTTCGCTCCTCCCGCAGAGCACAGCTGCTGTCCCGGTGAAGTCTGCATAGCGGGCCGTGGTACTCGGCAACTGCCATTGGGTTGAAGCAGTATTCTGTCCCGTTATTGGAGAGACCAGGGCGACGTCTGTCGCGTCGTCTTGACGCCTCGGCGTGCTCGTGTAGTGTTATCTGTTGGGCGTCTGATCACGAAAATGAGATTCTGCAGAATTTCCATTCCGTTGATAGAGAAAACAGTGGAGTCGGACTGTGACCATCTGTCATGGAACTCACGTGTTTGTGTGTGTGTGTGTGTGTGTGTGTGTGTGTGTGTGTGTGTGTGTTGTGTGTGTGTGTGTGTGTGTGTGT
>JAODUO010000189.1:340000-355000 GCA_025642075.2 Ridgeia piscesae
AGCTGTATGGAAAATTGCATACGACAATGATTGTCTTAAGATATAGCATGCGGCATTAGCATTGCAATGCACGTATGATCTATGTAAATATATAGTTGAAGACCAAACCGAAGTCATTTGGTGGACTGCATCGATCAAATCACAGGCAATTCAAAGTTCCAAATGCAATGCAATGCAAGGTAAGGGACGAAACAGCTGCTGACAAACCGCATCACGTCAGTACATCATCCCTCGTCATCATGGGCAGACGACCCCAGACCAGTAAGCGAATCAACAACACAATATTTACCCACGTGTGTTTACCTTTTATACAGACCCAAAGCGCATCAGCTCGATACTAACACGACGTCTGTTCTGAGTACGTTTTGATCGTCTACGGATGTTGTGGCGCTATGATTTGATTGTTGCGCTCTCGTTGGCTGTGATGAATAATAGATGTCTGGCGTCGTAGCATCACTACACGAACAAAGACAAATGAACAGACGGAAGACGCCGTCCTTTCTCTCTTGTCCCGTGTCTCATCTAAACATGGACGTCAATTGTCGCCTCATTACCCATCAACAATACCCAACTATTACCAGGAGCTGTCGATTTCATTTCGCATTTCCCGACACGTGTCGTCTGATTTCACAAGCAATGTAACGACGCAATATCGATCTAACGAAGTCGCCGTGTCGTCTTTTCACCACAAAACAGCCAGATTGCGTTAAAATCGACAAAAGTCGGACGACGGACAATATATGCAATCGACCGCGGCTGTGTAGGTCAGGCGCCGCTGCAGTGTCCTTGGTATGTGGACGTCCGACGGTCTCCGAAGGCGACAGCCGAGTTCTCCAGCTACAGCGAACCGTCAGCAAGCCTTTGTTTACAGCGGCATTGCTCGCTATGACAAATCGCGCGCGTTCGACAGTCTCGATAATGGATAATAAAACTTGAAAAATGGCATGAATACAGTGATATATTGACAGTCGTTATCTACTTATCGTGTATGCGGTTTGCTACCTGCTTTGAACACTGATTCCTGCGTACGTTGGCGTTAGACAATCAATATTGGTTTTGGATATGGTTTTTGGATACCTAAAGCATCACGTGACTATCATATTTTCATTTGGAGTTTACAAAATGTTCGTAAGCGACAATGCAGGGTTTCATGTCATAATAAATAGTTTAAAATCTGGCTATTTTCATTTGGAGTTTACAAAATGTTCGTAAGCGACAATGCAGGGTTTCATGTCATAATAAATAGTTTAAAATCTGGCTGGCGACTAAGCTATGAAACACCCCATGCAAGCGCGTCCTTGTATTGTGTAATGACATCGAGTAAAATCGTCGGTACTATGGTTCCGTGCGCCCTCTAGCGGATGTCCTTTGATAACGGTGAATTATAAAATCAAATGTGTTGGGATATAACAACTTGAACAATTGTTCATCGTCATCATCATTATCATCATCATCACCACCATAATGGTCGGCTGAGGTCGGAGTTTGGATGAGTTGCTACCATCTGAGTCGACTGTTCATTAAAGCTGTGAGATTTGTCATTTCAATGTCAAGATGTCCACATGTCATCTTGGAGTGAGGTTTCCCTCTTTCCCTCTGTTTTCCTTGCACGGGTGGATGACGACTTGCTGAATAATGACATTGGTTCTGTGTGGTGAATAATGACATTGGTTCTGTGTGGTGAATAATGACATTGGTTCTGTGTGGTGAATAATGACATTGGTTCTGTGTGGTGAATAATGACATTGGTTCTGTGTGGTGAATAATGACATTGGTTCTGTGTGGTGATAATGACATTGGTTCTGTGTGGTGATAATGACATTGGTTCTGTGTGGTGAATAATGACATTGGTTCTGTGTGGTGAATAATGACATTGGTTCTGTGTGGTGTATAATGACATTGGTTCTGTGTGGTGTATAATGACATTGGTTCTGTGTGGTGAATAATGACATTGGTTCTGTGTGGTGAATAATGACATTGGTTCTGTGTGGTGAATAATGACATTGGTTCTGTGTGGTGAATAATGACATTGGTTCTGTGTGGTGAATAATGACATTGGTTCTGTGTGGTGAATAATGACATTGGTTCTGTGTGGTGAATAATGACATTGGTTCTGTGTGGTGAATAATGACATTGGTTCTGTGTGGTGAATAATGACATTGGTTTGTGTGGTGAATAATGACATTGGTTCTGTGTGGTGAATAATGACATTGGTTCTGTGTGGTGAATAATGACATTGGTTCTGTGTGGTGAATAATGACATTGGTTCTGTGTGGTGAATAATGACATTGGTTCTGTGTGGTGAATAATGACATTGGTTCTGTGTGGTGAATAATGACATTGGTTCTGTGTGGTGAATAATGACATTGGTTCTGTGTGGTGAATAATGACATTGGTTCTGTGTGGTGTATAATGACATTGGTTCTGTGTGGTGTATAATGACATTGGTTCTGTGTGGTGAATAATGACATTGGTTCTGTGTGGTGAATAATGACATTGGTTCTGTGTGGTGAATAATGACATTGGTTCTGTGTGGTGAATAATGACATTGGTTCTGTGTGGTGTATAATGACATTGGTTCTGTGTGGTGAATAATGACATTGGTTCTGTGTGGTGAATAATGACATTGGTTCTGTGTTCGACAATGACATTGGCAATGTGTGGTGAATAATGACATTGGTTCTGTGTGGTGAATAATGACATTGGATCTGTGTGGTGTATAATGACATTGGTTCTGTGTGGTGTATAATGACATTGGTTCTGTGTGGTGAATAATGACATTGGTTCTGTGTGGTGTATAATGACATTGGTTCTGTGTGGTGAATAATGACATTGGATCTGTGTGGTGAATAATGACATTGGTTCTGTGTGGTGAATAATGACATTGGTTCTGTGTGGTGTATAATGACATTGGTTCTGTGTGGTGAATAATGACATTGGTTCTGTGTGGTGAATAATGACATTGGTTCTGTGTGGTGAATAATGACATTGGTTCTGTGTGGTGTATAATGACATTGGTTCTGTGTGGTGAATAATGACATTGGATCTGTGTGGTGAATAATGACATTGGTTCTGTGTGGTGTATAATGACATTGGTTCTGTGTGGTGAATAATGACATTGGCCATTAGATTCAGTCAAACGTCCTGAGTCAAGCCAAGTGTAAACTTCCACACGTATTCAAGTGCAAAATGTACATTCACAAGTTCACATGCACATTCGCAAATGTAGTTGTATGGGGACATGCACAAGCACATACATCGATGTAAGTTTATGCGGCCCAAATACAACGAAATGGCGTGCATGCACGCAAGAATACGTTCAACTTACTTAGAAGTCTAATGTCAAGCTCTTTTCTAATACACAATTCGGAAAGCAAGTAGGCGTAGGACCTCTTAAACTGTGTAATCAGTTTTCGCGAATTGCTTTCGTCGATTGAAATGGATTACACGAAACAGAATTTACGCATGTCACTAAATCAGACGTGTGACGCTTCAAGCCCCACTCAGCTCGTCTGAGAGTGTCTTTTTACGTTGAACTGCTGACGTGTGGAGCGAGTTAGATGTGTAGCTTGACTTGATATGACATGCCCGATGCACCGATAGTTCTAAACAAAACCACGCAAAACTCGAAGGCAATGAACGCACAGTTTTACACCAATGACAGACAGTGTTAGTGATAATCTGACGTTATGTAATTTAATTGGTGTACCATGCACACACACGCGCGCATGCATGCATGCATGCCCACGTATACACCCTATGTTACTCAATATGTGAGCCACATATAGGCACTTATGTATATGAATGAATTTTAAGGCGTTACTCTTGGAAACTGCTTGTAATTTGCAAAACCAATACCCCGCTTATTAAAAGTTCTATTATTGCTGCGACTATATAAAACAATGATCATTTCTGCTGAGCTACTCTACCGCACCGTCTCAACGTGTGCGTGTCTGCGTGTGCATGCTCGTACGCGCGCGCGGGTGTGAACAGGTGTGCATGTCTGTTAGTGCGTGCGTGAATGCGTGTGTATGTAATTATCTAATAATAATAATTATAATAATAATAATTTTTATTTTTAAAGCGTCGTATATCCGGAAATATTTCCACTCAGAGGCGCATAAAATACATTGTAACGAACACATATTTAAAATATTCATAATAAGTTTAAACGCAGTGAAAGACGAAATGTTAAATGATAATAAATAGATAATTAAATAAAGCTTCTAATCTTACACACACACAAAAAAAAAAAAAAAAAAAAAAAAAAACACACACACACACACACACACACACTCAAAAAAAAATCACACATAACAACAACTAAACTAATCAACAATACCAATAACACACACACATCAACACACAACACAAACAAAAATAACAATACCACACAACTATTTATACATTTTACATATACTAAAAAACAAATATATATATATATATAAACAAAACAAATATATATAAAAAAATAATATATAAAAATCCCCAAATACCGTTCACATACAACACATTCAACTTTCTTAAAAACCCATCGAACGGCCAGTCAAAACCCGGATCGGTGGAAACGGGCGAGCGAGAGCGAGAGGAGGTGAGTGGCTCAGGCCAGGCGGGTGGGCGGGTGGCAGCAGCAGCGAGTGGGCAGCCAGGCAGCCAGGCACAGGTAAGCAGTACATGAATGCACAATTGAACTTCCATCAACCTCAACGTCAACGGCGCATTCACGTCACCATGTTGACACAATCAGCAGGTCAACAGTGTATCTGCAACACATTGTTGACACTGTCGACACGTCAACAGTTCACCTACTGCACCGTGTTGACAAATCAACATGTCAATGCCGTCCTTAACCAGTTGACACAATCAACTCGTCAAGGATACTACATCGACTGGAATTGGTTGTATGTCCTAGTGACAGTGTCACGCCACAATCAGACCCGGACCACCGGTGACACAACTGGCTCACAGCACTCGACGTAAACAAGCGCAAGTCTCGTGTAACCGAGACACCAACTAGTTCCGGGCGAGGTTGATCTTATCGGCGTGTTGACGCCGCCTGTCCACGCCAAGACTGTTGGTCAGACCAGCAATCTACTCGGCCGTCGGCGACTGGTGCTACGTGCAATTACTTCGAGGCAACTCGTTACTAATTAATAAGATGCATGGAGACGTCACCGTCAGGAGAAGATGACATCGACGCCTGACACCAAAAGTCAGGCACGCTGCTTAATCTGGTATCCAGACATTTCGGTAAAGGACACTTTGGTAATGGACGTTTTGGTAACAGACATTTTGGTAACATGACATTTCGGTAACAGGATATTTCGGTAACTGGACATTTCTGGTAATAGGACGTTTTGGTAATACTAATAGAACGTTTTGGTAACAGACATTTTGGTAATCCATAAATACGAGCTGGTAGCAAGTCGGTGTAGGCACTAGCAGGGCAGTGCTTGCTTACACGACATGCACCATGCCACCTTATCATGCCATTTTTCTCTATATGCTTGGTATACGCATAGCTATTCCATAAAGGCATTCATAAAAGCTTTGCTTTTCCCCTGGTTGTTGTTGATAACTCCATGTTCACATGTATAGCTTCACCTTATGTGTGTCTGGATTTAAATGTGTCCTGCTAGCCACTGGTTGGCTGTAGTAGTTGAACACTCTAGCCACCGCCACTGCTATTTGGAAGCCATGTTCCCTTCAGAGGCAAGCACTGCTGACTGCAGGTGAAAAACCAAGTTCCCTTTCTGGAGTCTGGACCATCCTAATTTATAAATGGTTTAACTGACTGACATCTCAACAGGTTACCTCCTGATATGGCAGACTGGATTCTGATTATTTTCAGTAGTTTTACCAAAATGTTTTGTTACCAAAATGTCTAGTTACCAAAATGTCTTGTTACCAAAATGTCTAGTTACCAAAATTTATAGTTATCGAAATGTCTAATTACCGAAATGTCCTTTTACCAAATTGTCTTGTTACCGAAATGTCTGTTACCGAAATGCCCATTACCAAAATGTCCTTTACCAAAATGTCATGGATCCGCTAAATCTACAACCAAACATGTTGTTGAATCCGTGTTCTGTACTAAAACATGCGCTAATCCATTTGTCGGAGAAGCATCTTACGTGGGATAATGACCACCACTGGTGAAATGTCCTCCCACAATAATTTGTCATGGTCTATCGATGTTATGCAATAATGTTGTTTCGTAACCGTTAGAATACAACACGGCATGCAATCGTGTCGTGGCTTTGTATATGTCACTTTTTGGAAACGATTAAACCAAAACTGTGATTTGATTTTAGTAGCAATGAACAATAATTATTGAACATAGACGCATTGGACATCGCTAGAGACAGCAATATTGGGGAAATACTAAGCAAGTTATATTTCTGCGTTAGTTTCCGTATTCGGTACGTGCATTGATATATTGACCTTACAAAGTATATTACTGACGTTAAGATATATAAACCATTTGATAGCAACGACCGCTATCATATATATACATTTACCATCACAGAAAACAGCAATGACATTTAAACATAAATGCTAATAATAAGAACAAATTTAGAAACAGTATTTTGCACTTTGCACAAGAAAAGGTCAGTAACTGAAGAATGGAACCATCAAAAACATGACATTGAAAGACCATCGTTAATAATAGATTTGTTCCCCTGTATGCCAATTTAGTGTTTATCAGAGGCGATATCAATTCAATACCAGTTTGTGGCGCAACGTTTCGGGGCTGATTTTATCCATAGTGCTTCAGGTGTGAGCAATTCCAGGAAATAGTGAAAGCAAAACGTTCGTTGACATCTTCAGAGTGTGTTGTTATATTAATAGTTCTAGGCAGTGTCTCGCGCGCAAGTGAGAGACCTCGTTGAGACGACGCCCAGCTCAGTGCTTAATGTGTCTCTCACGGGGGCGGTCTCGCTCACGTCACGACCGTCTCGACATTCCGCGGTCTCTGACACTAATGGACTGCTTGAGTGCATATGTCATTGCAACATACAGGAGTACAACCACTGCCACACTGCTGCATAAGTTACTGTCACTGCTGCATAAGTTACTGTCACTGCTGCATACGTTACTCTCACGGCTGCATAAGTTACTGTCACTGCTGCATAAGTTACTGTCACTGCTGCATAAGTTACTCTCACGGCTGCATAAGTTACTGTCACTGCTGCATAAGTTACTCTCACTGCTGCATAAGTTACTGTCACTGCTGCATACGTTACTCTCAATGCTGCATAAGTTAGTGTCACTGCTGCATAAGCTACTGTCACTGCTGCATAAGTTACTGTCACTGCTGCACACGTTACTCTCACGGCTGCATAAGTTACTGTCACTGCTGCATAAGTTACTGTCACTGCTGCATAAGTTACTCTCACGGCTGCATAAGTTACTGTCACTGCTGCATAAGTTACTCTCACTGCTGCATAAGTTACTGTCACTGCTGCATACGTTACTCTCACTGCTGCATAAGTTAGTGTCACTGCTGCATAAGCTACTGTCACTGCTGCATAAGTCACTGCTGCATATGTTACTGTCGTTGCTGCATAAGTTACTGTCACTGTTGCATGAGCTACTGTCACTGCTGCATAAGTCACTGCTGCATATGTTGCTGTCATTGCTGCATAAGTTACTGTCACTGCTGCATAAACTACTGTCACTGCTGCATATGTTACTGTCATTGCTGCATAAGTTACTGTCACTCTTGCATAAACTACTGTCACTGCTGCATAAGTTATTGTCACTGCTGCATAAACTACTGTCACTGCTGCATATGTTACTGTCACTGCTGCATAAGTTACTCTCACTGCTGCATGAGTTACTCTCACTGCTGCATAATTTACTATCACTTCTGCATATGCTACTCTCACTGCTGCATATGTTACTCTCACTGCTGCACATGCTACTCTCACAGCTGCATATGTTACTGTCACTGCTCCATATGTTACTCTCACTGCTGCATAAGCTACTGTCACCACTGCTTAAGCTACTGTCACTGCTGCATATACTACACCTACTGCTGCATATATTATAGCCAAAAGCACGCTGCTGTATATATTACTGCAGACCATGTTGTATTTCGTCAACATATTAACTTGGCAGGTAGTTAATCATGTTAGAAACGTAAACGTCTGAAGAAGATATGTTGTCCGTCTTCGTCTTGGTCCCGGAAGTCCGGATGCTCATTTCCGGTTCACTGCCATCATCACAACTTGCCTCCACTCCGGTAAAACTCTCGTCCTATATATCTTCTCCTTTTCCGGTGGTGTCATGTCCAAGAGCAAAACAACTGGAGGGGGTATGACGTCACAATGAGTCTTCATGTTGCAGATCCCTAACAACGTGAATGGACCCGTGCACCTTGAGAACCCGGAGTTCCAGACGCGGTGGTACTTCAAGTACTTCCTCGGTAAAAGTAAGTACCGATGCACAGTGTACCACACAGAGGGAGACGAGATTAGTAACCGATTTTGAAATGAAAAAGATGTCCAACGTTTCAGAGAATAATGTCTGTACTTGTTCCATTTGGTCAACATGTTTTGTGTTGAGAAACAAACATATTAAACGTAACTGTCGAAAATACAGCATATTTATTTATCACTTTAGATAGACATATAATCATGTGAGTTGTAATAGTAAATAACAAAACAATGTAGAATGCATCATTAAAGAAAACACCGACGGTTATAGATCTATATTCCGAGTAATGTCATTATTTACATATTTATGGTAAAATAATAATTTTTTAATAAATATTAAAATTTCATATAGAAACTCCATAATGTATTGCTATTATATAACATTACGAGCAATACATAATTTATAATCCATGTATATCTAAACCAAGACGCATTCACAGACGATTTTACATGTGCTGAAATTATTAATTGAACCAATTAACCGTTTTAATGAATATTTGTATGTAGTTGTAATGTTAAACACTCATAGCAAGAGTGTCGCAGTGAGGTGATAATTGTGTCGTTGTCACCCAGTGCATCAGAACTACGTGGGCGTGGACGCTGACAAAGAACCGTTCCTGCTCTCTGTCGTTGTCACCGACGCCAACAACCATAACGTGCCCCAGTACCGGGCGATCATGTGGATGAAAAACGTAAGACATGTTTGCATTTACTGTGTTGATGCAAACCTCTAGGTGTACCATACCATTCAGATAACGAGCTCATAAAAATCCATCGTTAAACAGAATCAGTCGTTAGGTGTTAGGAGCATTTTTTAAATGCAGAATGCAGTTATTGTATTGTATTAAAATCATGCTGAAGTAGAGGACATTATTTCAGTGAACACCAACCAAAGGATGCCGGTGGCGCGTCCCGGTGGTGATAATTTACATTATACATGATCAATGTTATCAGGTTAAATTTAAAGTACAAAGATGGGTTTTCATCTCATGAGAACCCTTATGCAACCAGACAGACGGCATGCTCGCTGTACAAAGTAAAGGTCAAGGCCCTTGGCCCTTTCAGTGACCTCATTGTCAATCTGATATGATACAGTATCCAATAAATTGGCATAATACAGTTTATTCAACATTTCAAAATATATTTGGGTTAGTTATGGTAGTTTTAGTACATATCAACTCCTGGCATATGAAAAAGCAAAAACGATATATACAATAGATAATTTTTTGTTGATTACCAATTTTCTCATAAAATGTAAAATTATAAATGACAAAATAAAAAATGTATGTTTTTGTAATAATAAACCACAACGTTTTCATGAAAAATGTAGCGTTCTTTCTGTGATAAAATAACTTCGAAGTCGTGAAATACATTTCCCTTGTCAAAATAAAAAGGTGCGATAAAAATGCGATATGTTTATTCCCAAAATTGCACATTAATGACGACAAAAACAAGAAGCCGTTGTATAAAGGTCACGTTGTAATGTTTATGGATTACAATTAGATATGTGTGAAGTCTGTCTCTACCTGATGTACATTTTGCGAAGGATTGAGCTGTTTATCACAAACCTTATTTGCACAACTAACAATGTCAGTGCAGTGACCCGGCAGATGTTGCCACACAGTTAGATAATGTTACATCTACATGATTTTTCGAAAGGTCATTGACTAATTGACATTATGGTGAATTTTAGTCTAGTTTAATAATGTGTTATAGACGAAACGCACTTTAAGAGGAAACAACAAAATTTACTAACGTAATTGACCTTTTGGTGAATTCTGAGTCTGGCGCAGCTTGCAGTATTATAAACTAGAAACATATTTTAATGGAAACAATTAACCATCCATTAATTAATAAATGTATGACGTAATCGTGACCTATAACGCGGCGTTCCGTGTTGACAGCTGAATAACATCGACCCTTGGTTTCATGTAAATGAATTACTTATGGTGTCAGAATATATTTCTCTCTTATTAATTCTATAATTAAACCAACATTGAATTGTCACAAAATGTCATAATCCATTTATTGTTAAAATGGGTGTCAGTAACTATTCGTCTCGCTTCAGGGCAACCGAAAGATCTGCCTGCCCTTCATTCCAAACAAACCGATGACGGTGAAAGTTATAATAAGGTAAGACGATATTCGTAGTGATATTGCTTCTTGGAAATGTATATAGAAGACCTTTATTATCAACGCAAGTTATATTAGCAGAGAATGCTTGCCCGTTATATGTTTCGCGCATTCATACGTAACAGATGATTATTTCGTTTGTTTTCAGTCATTTTGATCATGGATGTAAGATTGAGAAGGGTCCAAAAGAGATTTTCAACCCAGAAATCCAGAAGGATTTATTACTGTTGGAAGAACAAGAGGTAACACGTGACCCCAGTAACATGTATTAATAGTAACTGACTCGGAAGGTTTAATCACAAATAAATTCTTCTAAGTAATGAAATTACTTTGGTTGTGTGTGTGTGTGTGTGTGTGTGTGTGTGTGTGTGTGTGTGTGTGTGTGTGTGTGTGTGTGTGTGTGTGTGTGTGTGTGTGTTGTGTGTGTGTGTGTGTGTGTGTGTGTGTGTGTGTGTGTGTGTGTGTGTGTGTGTGTGTGTGTGTGTGTGTGTGTGGTGTGTGTGTGTGTGTGTGTGTGTGTGTGTGTGTGTGTGTGTGTGTGTGTGTGTGTGTGTATGTCTGTGTGCCTGTGTGTGTCTATGTGTGTCTGTGTGTGTCTGTGTGTGTCTGTGTGTGCGTGCGTGCTTATGTGCGTGCGTTCGTCCGTGCGTGTGTGCGTGCGTACGAGCGTGTATTCGTGCTTGTGTATGAATGCGTGGGTTCATGTGTTCGTGTGTGTATGTGTGGGTATACATGTGAACGTCGGCGTGCGTGTGTGCCTTATATCAATGTATAATAACGATTACTTAATATTGCGCTAATCACAACACACACGCACGCACGCACGGACGCACGACCACGCACGGACGCACGCACGCACGCACGCACGCACGCACGCACACACACACACACACACACACACACACACACACACACACCACACACACTTTACCGAGTTGTTCACAATTTGTGAGGCTATGATGTTATCCTGTTTTAGGGTTCTGTAAGCTTCAAGTTCGGGGTGCTTTACGCTAACGAGGGTCAAACATCGGACGACGAAATGTATAACAATGGTAGGTGAAATAAGAGGGACCTAGACTGCAGAAATAGTTTCACACTTTATGTTCACATTTCATCAAACAGAATGTCTGGGTATATAAGAATACGTCTTTGTGAATATTTTGCATGTTAGTATTAAAACTGTGACGTTGTTAAAATATTCAAATATTTAACAATGGATTTATATTATTATAATATTATTAAGCATGTTCAAATGATTTCAGAATTGTCTTACAAGTTAATATGAATGTCACGCAAGGCATAGGTTATGGTAATTGTTTTCAAACATTTAATTGAAATGCTACCAGTTTGACTGTTACATACAAAATCACAAAAACAGTGGCATAAGGTTTGTGTTGTGTATGTCTGTAGTGGCATACAGTTTGTGTTGTGTGTGTGTCTGTAGTGGCATACAGTTTGTGTTGTGTATGTCTGTAATGGCATACAGTTTGTGTTGTGTATGTCTGTAGTGGCATACAGTTTGTGTTGTGTATGTCTGTAGTGGCATACGGTTTGTGTTGTGTATGTCTGTAGTGGCATACGGTTTGTGTTGTGTATGTCTGTAGTGGCATACGGTTTGTGTTGTGTATGTCTGTAGTGGCATACGGTTTGTGTTGTGTATGTCTGTAGTGGCATACGGTTTGTGTTGTGTATGTCTGTAGTGGCATACGGTTTGTGTTGTGTATGTCTGTAGTGGTATACAGTTTATGTTGTGTATGTCTGTAGTGGTATACGGTTTGTGTTGTGTATGTCTGTAGTGGCATACGGTTTGTGTTTTGTATGTCTGTAGTGGCATACGGTTTATGTTGTGTATGCCTGTACGAATTCTCTTTCTGTTTCAGAATTCGGGTCGGCGAAGTTTAGCAAATTTTATCACTTGCTTGGCGATAAGGTTCGACTCAAGGGCTGGGAAAAGTTTAGAGGTGGCCTCGACACAAAAAGTACGCCTCACATGCATGTTCGCGTGCAGACACACGCAGTCGCGCGTGCACACATGTACACATGCACACACATATCACACACACATATATTTGTTATAGTATCATTATTTCTTATATCCTAAATTCGTCCTATGGAATATTTACTTAAATAAATAAATAAACTTATATAGCGCCAAATCTAGTTAAAAACTAGTCAGGGCGCTTTGCATGTACATGTAGTAGATATTCATAAACATAATTACTTAAACATGTGACTAAAGTTAACTCGCCATAATCAAAGTGTCATATAAAGAGGTTAATAAAAACATAATAAATAAATGTATTAATAAAATATAGAAGGTTATTTAAGAAGGTATAAGTAAAGTTCTCTATTATTAATGATGCAAAACTGCATCTGATCTGAATTTTATAAAAGGGAAAGAAGAAATGGTTGTTAATTATAACACGATTGGACTGTCAAAAGGCAAACACAACTTGTAATATATATTATAAAACAGTATTTCTCTGTATTTACATGCGCACGTGCACCCGGATCTCCTAAAAATGTGCATGTATCTATCGAGCTGAAATTTTGAATGTGAATTACCGGTCCCTCTGGAGTGGTTCGTAGATTGTTCGGTTTTTAAGTTTCTTCCTGGGAAAAATTTGGGGGCTCAACATCTCAATACACTGTTCATGACGTTATCATTTCTGGGACACATTAAAACAACGTAACGCAATTATTTTCAAACGCCTCAGGGCGGGTGACTGCCTTTTCCTGCCAAACATCGCTAGGTGGCGCTGCTAGTTGGTTCTATTGGACATAGTCGTAATGTCGTCGTGGATGTAACGAGGCCTGGCGGTGTGCTTCAGGCGACACGACCGGCACGGCGTCTATCTACACTGTCTACGAGGGTCACGAAATCATGTTCCACATATCGACGCTGTTGCCCTTCTCGAAAGATCACAAACAACAAGTAGGTTGAGTTTGAGCAAGTTTAAAGCACATCTTACGGATGATTATTTCAAGAATGCTGTTAACGTCTAATTTTTCTACACCTTTCACCCTTTTGTTATTTTAATTCTAATTAGATCAACTGACATATAATGCTAATTATATATTCATTAATTTTTTTATTTCCACATTTGTGTTATTATTTTTTACAGTTGACACTAATAATGTATTGCTGTAGTCATTTATTATTAATTCACTACTAATATATATATATATATATATATATACATATATATATATATATATGTATATATATATATATATATATATATATATATAGGAACATCTGTTACGTATAAAACCATTGGCAAGCCAAATACAGAACAATATATATATATATATATATATATGTATATATATATATGTGTGTATATATATATATATATATATTATATATATATATATAATATATATATATATATATATATATATATATATATATATATATATTTTATACTTTTAGCTACTGTTGTCAACATTACTGAACAGCGTGTTACTTTGTATTTTGGTGTCTAAATACAGTTCATTATTATGTTGTTGTTGTCTCGCGAACTCTCGTCTATCGCCTCGCGCTTTTCCTGTATCACGTCATTTCCTGTTTTGATGCGTCAACTTTATTAGTAGTGATCAGTTTCCAGATGTCCGTTCCCGTGGCTTAACCTACAGTCACGGCAATATTCGACATGCTGATATGTCTGTGTTGTCCAAACATGTAAGAAATTCGAAACCATCGTCCCCGACATGGCAGTTGTCTTTATACGATGACATGGCAGTTCGTACTTGTCATGTATGGTGACGAATGTATACTGTCACGCGATGGGGCGTTCATACAGGCAACTTTATCCTGACGAACTGTTTATAAGGGTCATGTGAGGTGTTCGTATAGGTCATAGGACAATGTGTCCATATAAGTCATGTGTCGATATGTTCATGTTGGTCATATGATAATGTGTTCATACTAGTCATTTGACGATATGTTCATATTGGTCATATGATAATGTGTTCATACAAGTCATTTGACGATATGTTTATATTGGTCATATGATAATGTGTTCATACAAGTCGTTTAACGATTTGTTCATAATGGTCATATGATCATTGGCGATAATCGTGAAGGTAAAGAGGTCATAATTTATAATGAAGTGTTCATGCTTGACTTGTGATTAGATGTTCACACTGGTCACGTGAGGTATGAATTTGAATCACACAGGTCGAGCGGAAACGACACATCGGAAATGACATCGTCAACATAGTATTTGTTGACACCGACGACTGTGACAAGATGCCGTCGTTCAGACCTTCAATGATGAAGACACAATTTACACGTATCCTTGTGGCAGACTGCCGTTTCCCTGAACAGGTCCAGTAATTGCTATTCATGATCTTATTAGACATAATTATTCGCAGAAAAGATACTTTTTTATTTTACAATTCCGTGCCTGTTGGTTGTTTG
>JAODUO010000189.1:357500-422500 GCA_025642075.2 Ridgeia piscesae
TCACCTTTCTTTCGATGATCTTCGATATTCCGTTATCTACATGCAAATGTAAGAGTTGGTGGTTAGGTTTAGTTGTGTATATTAGCTGCATTTAATCACATTACATATGTGTAATGTTTAAACCGACCTCTGGGCGTTTCACGTCGTTCATGTGCCATCGTTTTGTTTGCAGGTTTAACATATTCTCCGAGGAGTCGGTTCCCTTGTTCGGCCCTCCGCTACCTTGTCCTCCCGTCTTCACCAACTTCCAACAGTTCCGCGACTTCCTCCTCGTCAAATGTACGTATATTCGTGTGTGTGGAACTCGCTGCCAGCCAGTGTTAACTCAGAAGGTAATATAGTTTCATTCCGCCGATGTCTAAACATAAAAACCTATCTCTCTAATGCTGCCCATACTCCTTAGTTTCCTAGCACCTTCATCCATCCGTCGACGACTCGCGCATAGTTTACGATTAAGAGATCGCATAATCCCTTTGATTGTCGCACCACTGAGCTTGATTTTCGACGATATTGGCGCATAAGAAGTCGTTATTACTATTATTATTATAATATTAGTACGTCATTAGAAAGGCGCGATATTATTGTTATTAGAACATTCGCCTTTCATGACGGAGGTCTGGGTTCAGGACTCGGACATGACACGATACATTATGTGTAAAACCGGATTCTCAACGGTGTGAGTGACCCGGAGGTCACGCTGATGTTGGTCACGTGTCAGTGTTTAATACAGCAGGATACTCAAGGTCGACAAATACACTAACAGTTCTTACAGTCAGTGCTCACATAAATAGGTCGGATTTACGATGATGTTTTGAGTAACCATTTAAATGAAGCAACATAAAAACACCAGTCTAACAACCACTATATAAATACAGACTAACTAATTATTAGAAAGTTGCCGAATGTCAGGAGGAAAAAACTAAATAGATTGTGCGCAACATGCATTAACATGCATTGTGCTTGTGCAACATTGATTTGCCAACTAAAACAGTATATGATTGACTCTCACGTTCTATAAAATAATGGTAAGAAGCGATATTTTTCTCTAGAGAAGCCTACGTGTTTGAGTTATCTCGCTGGTGTTTTACTGATCCAGTAATCAACGGGGAAAAGGCTGCGTTCAACACCCCAGTGTTTGCCCAGAAGCGACAGCGGACTCTGGAGATGTTAATACGAAGTCTCTACCAAGAACACATGCCGGAGAACAGCAAGGTGAGTGTGTCGTCTTGTAACTAACTCAATGATTAGTCCATGACCACGACAAGGTTTGATTATCAAATTGAGGGACTAATTGCCACTATGATTTTCAGTTACACAGATAACTGATGTGTCCGAAAATTTGTGATGGACTTTTCAGGTTATAGCCTTTTTGACGCCATTTTTAAATATGGCTGTCATATTTAAGCGGAAATCAAACTATTCAAAATTAATATCATGCAGCCAAGACTAGCCATCGGATCAAAAAAAAAAAACTTGTTCATAGTAAACATAGAACGAATATGACAATTCCCATATAATCTTTGGGTGATATTAGTGCCAAAGATATAAGGAAACATTTCAAGAAAAAAACGCACAAGAACTGGACTTTTGTATAATATTTTCTTTTCATTCCATTTGTTATTGTTGTAATAAATAAATTATTATACATGCAACTGAGTGCATATCAGTCATGTAAGATATTTTATACTGCTCAGTTTGAGAATCAACCTCAATGTTTGTTTTCACGTTGTCGTCTAGTTTATGTGTCTGTTTTCAGAACAACATGCTCAACCGGAGAGCGTTCAGTGACCTCATCCCCGAGAACGTGCACGGGTCGAGGCGGAAGGAGGAGGCGAGACAACTCGAGTTTGTCCGTGTCGGTCAGGTAAGACACCTTGACTGTTATTACTCGTGTTGTTATTGTTGTTATTATCGTTGATAGTATTGTTATTGTTGTTGTTACTGTTATTATTACATTATAATTGTTGTTAGTGTTAGTATAATTATTGTTATTGTTGTTATGATTGTTATAATTGTTATTAATGCTATTATTAATGTTATTCTTTATATTATCATTATTACTGATATTATTGTTACTGCTAGTATTGCTATTATTATATTCATCATTATTATTATTGTTATTATATTCATCATTATTACTATCATTGGTGTTGTTATTATTACAGACGCAAAAATGCGGTGTCCCAGATTATTCGTAAATTGAAAGTTTGTCGCGATATAGCTTTTTAACCGTTTTTATATGAACACAAGTTAACTTGTAAATTTCCTGAGGGCTCCTCGGAACAATCTCAGGTACTACGCCTAATGTGTTGACAATAATTTACGGTGTGACGGATGGCGTCGCTCCTAAAGCCGAATTTCGAGAACGAAAGCATTATTTTTGTTCCGCAGGAAGGTAGAATACTCTCTGAAAGTTTGGCACTCGCTATGTAAACTGTTGCCATGTCCACACACGCACGCACGCACGCACGCACGCACGCACGCACGCACGCACGCACGCATGCACACCATACACGCACACAAACACATACACTCCCTACATATACGCACGCACACACACGCGCACACACGCGCACGCACACACACGCATTCCCTACACACACGCACGCACACGCAAACACGCACACGCACGCACACACCATGCCCATGCTCAATTGTAGTTCGATTTTAGATTACTATTGGAGCTTGATATATTTGAAGTATTTTTCTTTTGCAGTCGCTCAAACTGAAGACAATTCTGAAGGGTGATGCGCCAACAAGCTTAGCCACGAGTGGGGCATTGCTCAAACAACAGGTATGTATTGCGAGGACATAAAGTGTTTTTCGGTTGACGATCTACGGGAATTCTCCGGGTGGTACAAGATTGTCCCACCCATCACTAGTTTACATCTTTCATTTTATTGTCGTTGTTCTCGCTGGTTCCTGCCCTGTAGATCGACAAAACTATTTGAAGGAAACAAGTATGTCTACATCAATATGTCCACAACTATTCAATGATAGCAAAAGGAAATTTATGTTGTTGTAAACTCGACATATGACTGGTGTAACTGGGCACGTGACATTACAGCGCAATGCTGATTGGTATAGTAGGAAATATACGTGGTCATAATCCATCGTATGATTGGTTGTAACTAGTCACGTGACAATACAAAGCAATGCTGATTGGTACAGTAGGAAATCGATGTGGTCATAAATCCATCGTATGATTGGTTGTAACTGGTCACGTGACAATACAGCGCAGTGCTGATTGGTTGCAGCCATGGGAACCGCAGTGCTTCCTCTTAGACTTCCCCTATGACATCATCTGTGGTGACTCGTGGGGGGACAAACTCGTTGTCGCCACATCGTCGGGAATCTTTGTATTAGAAGGTAAGCTGCAGCGTCTGGACACGTCCTGTCGTGTAAGATGTCTCTGTGAAACTCGACGCCAATTAATACTGGTGCGAATAATTGAATTAAACAGAATTGTCAAGACGTTTCTGTATTGTGAGTTTTCACAGTAAAGTTACCCTATAATTATTATTATTATTAGTGCCTGTGAATGCGTGCGTGCGTATGTAGGTACGTGAGTGCTTCAGTGTGTGAAAGTATATATATGCTTATAAACTGAATTAACGATGTAGGTTTATTGTGGCTATATGTGAACGTAGTATACGGCAGATTGTTGGTAAACTAAGAATACGATGTTAGATGTTACGACGTTGCATTTTTCTAAACAGGCATGTCGTCATCAATATCAAAGACAGGGGTCAACGTCTATTGGTAGCCAATCACTTTCCTTTTAAAGGATGGGTGATCATAAATAATCTAATGTTCACATACAACTGAACGTATTCCATGTCTGTTTCATGGTTGATGGTAATGTTGCAGAGGGAACGGCACCGAGGATAATCTTCGACAAGTCTGTGTCCGTCAAACAACTGAACGTCGTAGAGGCCCATGGGCTGTTGATCTTCCTCGCAGACAAAGGTGAGAAGCTCTTACAAAGCGTATCTACCAGGTACACTGAGTAATTACCGCAGTACTAAATGTTGTGCATCTTTTCATAGTTAAATATACATGACGTTTATTTCTTTAAAATAATATATATATATATATATAATATATATATATATATATATATATATATATATATATATAATTATATATATATATATAAAATTATATATATTTTAAATATTTTTATATTATTTATTATAATCATTACTCATATTTTAAAACATTTACGCTAAAGATATGAATGATACACTATATAAAAAGGTATCATTATTTACTACTATTACTACTACTACTACTACTACTACTATTACTACTACTACTACTACCACTACCACTACTATTACTACTACTACTACTACTACTACTACCACCACTACCACTACCACTACTACTACTACTACTACTACTACTACTACCACTACCACTACTACTACTACTACTACTACTATTACTACTACTACTACTACTACTACTACTACTACTACTACTACTACTACTACTACTACTACTACTACTACTATTACTACTACTACTACTACTACTACTACTACTACTACATTATTAGCATTATTATTGTTAATATTAATTATACTGTTATTATTATTATGCGCAGGCAAGGAGAGCCGAATATGCATGTTCCGGTTGACTGACTTCGAGGGAGAAGAACAGGAAGGTGTCGTCCTCAACAAGTCCGACTGCAAGGAACATAAGTTGGAGAAGACCAAAGGTGATACAAACATCACGTTCTAGTTGTTCCCAGCGCTCGGAAACCTTCTATTAACTGACTAGTTTATATGTTTTGTGGCTACAATGTTATGAGCAACTTGTCAGACTTGTTCGGAACATTATCGTCAAGTCGACCTTTTAAGGTATGTTGACGCCACTGCCTCTTGGCAATGTTATGCGTGTTAGGCTTGAAAGAAAACATTTATTTATATCTATGTATCATTAATGTTCGCATCCTCATTATATTAAATCACTTCAATACCGTCGCTATTACGAAACAAACAACAAAGAGCTTACGTCGAGTGACATATGCCAATGAGCTTGACTTACGTCGAGTGACATATGCCAATGAGCTTGACTTACGTCGAGTGACATATGCCAATGAGCTTGACTTACGTCGAGTGACATATGCCAATGAGCTTGACTTACGTCGAGTGACATGTGCCAATGAGCTTGACTTACGTCGAGTGACATATGCCAATAGCCCGCTGTCTCATCCACAGGTTGTCACCTGTACGCGACGAGTCGGCCAGGAGGAAGTCATCTACGGATGGTGATCTCTGTCGGCAAGCGGCTCCTGGTGTACGCGTGGAAGCACTCCAGCGCGTGGTCGGCATGGTGCTCCGTGGCTGATGACGACATCACGGAGGAGTTCCAGTTCGTTCGCGTCAGTCTCGTTGTGTTATTTATCCACATTACCACATTAGTGCGGGCAGTTTACACGTGATTTGGTTGTATCTTCTTCCAATCGTCCACATGTAATTCTATTCTCGTCCATCCCATGTAATTCTATTCTCGTCCATCCCATGTAGTTCCATTCTCGTCCATCCCATGTAGTTCCATTCTCGTCCATCCCATGTAGTTCCATTCTCGTCCACCCCATGTAATTCTATTCTCGTCCATCCCATGTAGTTCCATTCTCGTCCATCCCATGTAGTTCCATTCTCGTCCATCCCATGTAGTTCCATTCTCGTCCATCCCATGTAATTCTATTCTCGTCCATCCCATGTAGTTCCATTCTCGTCCATCCCGTGTAGTTCTATTCTCGTCCATCCCATGTAGTTCCATTCACGTCCATCCCGTGTAGTTCCATTCTCGTCCATCCCATGTAGTTCCATTCTCGTCCATCCCATGTAGTTCCATTCACGTCCATCCCATGTAGTTCCATTCTCGTCCATCCCATGTAGTTCCATTCTCGTCCATCCCATGTAGTTCCATTCACGTCCATCCCATGTAGTTCCATTCTCGTCCATCCCATGTAGTTCCATTCACGTCCATCCCATGTAGTTCCATTCTCGTCCATCCCATGTAGTTCCATTCTCGTCCATCCCATGTAGTTCCATTCTCGTCCATCCCATGTAGTTCCATTCTTGTCCATCCCATGTAATTATATTCTCGTACTTCCCATGTAGTTCCATTCTCGTCCATCCCATGTAGTTCCATTCTCGTCCATCCCATGTAGTTCCATTCTCGTCCATCCCATGTAGTTCCATTCTCGTCCATCCCATGTAGTTCCATTCTCGTCCATCCCATGTAGTTCCATTCTTGTCCATCCCATGTAATTATCCATTCTCGTCCATCCCATGTAGTTCCATTCTCGTCCATCCCATGTAGTTCCATTCTCGTCCATCCCATGTAGTTCCATTCTCGTCCATCCCATGTAGTTCCATTATCGTCCATCCCATGTAGTTCCATTCTCGTCCATCCCATGTAGTTCCATTATCGTCCATCCCATGTAGTTCCATTCTCGTCCATCCCATGTAGTTCCATTCTCGTCCATCCCATGTAGTTCCATTCTCGTCCATCCCATGTAGTTCCAGTCACGTCCATCCCATGTAGTTCCATTCTCGTCCATCCCATGTAGTTCCATTCTCGTCCATCCCATGTAGTTCCATTCTCGTCCATCCCATGTAGTTCCATTCTCGTCCATCCCATGTAGTTCCATTCTCGTCCATCCCATGTAGTTCCATTCTCGTCCATCCCATGTAGTTCCATTCTCGTCCATCCCATGTAGTTCCATTTTCCTCCCGTTTTTTCCATTTCCCCTGTAGTTCCATTCTCGTCCATCCCATGTAGTTCCATTCTCGTCCATCCCATGTAGTTCCATTCTCGTCCATCCCATGTAGTTCCATTCTTGTCCATCCCATGTAATTATATTCTCGTACTTCCCATGTAGTTCCATTCTCGTCCATCCCATGTAGTTCCATTCTCGTCCATCCCATGTAGTTCCATTCTCGTCCATCCCATGTAGTTCCATTCTCGTCCATCCCATGTAGTTCCATTCTCGTCCATCCCATGTAGTTCCATTATCGTCCATCCCATGTAGTTCCATTCTCGTCCATCCCATGTAGTTCCATTCTCGTCCATCCCATGTAGTTCCATTCTCGTCCATCCCATGTAGTTCCAGTCACGTCCATCCCATGTAGTTCCATTCTCGTCCATCCCATGTAGTTCCATTCTCGTCCATCCCATGTAGTTCCATTCTCGTCCATCCCATGTAGTTCCATTCTCGTCCATCCCATGTAGTTCCATTCTCGTCCATCCCATGTAATTCCATTCTCGTCCATCCCATGTAGTTCCATTCTCGTCCATCCCATGTAGTTCCATTCTCGTCCATCCCATGTAGTTCCATTCACGTCCATCCCATGTAGTTCCATTCTCGTCCATCCCATGTAGTTCCATTCTCGTCCATCCCATGTAGTTCCATTCTCGTCCATCCCATGTAGTTCCATTCGCGTCCATCCCGTGTAGTTCCATTCACGTCCATCCCATGTAGTTCCATTCTCGTCCATCCCCTGTAGTTCCATTCTCGTCCATCCCATGTAGTTCCATTCTCGTCCATCCCATGTAGTTCCATTCCGTCCATCCCTGTAGTTCCATTCACGTCCATCCCATGTAGTTCCATTCTCGTCCATCCCATGTAGTTCCATTCCGTCCATCCCATGTAGTTCCATTCTCGTCCATCCCATGTAGTTCCATTCTCGTCCATCCCATGTAGTTCCATTCTCGTCCATCCCATGTAGTTCCATTCTCGTCCATCCCATGTAATTCCATTCTCGTCCAT
Organism: Ridgeia piscesae; assembly: GCA_025642075.2. Classification (NCBI taxonomy): domain Eukaryota; kingdom Metazoa; phylum Annelida; class Polychaeta; order Sabellida; family Siboglinidae; genus Ridgeia; species Ridgeia piscesae. The sequence goes on from JAODUO010000189.1 coordinate 365,290, forward strand.
CCCATGTAGTTCCATTCTCGTCCATCCCATGTAGTTCCATTCTCGTCCATCCCATGTAGTTCCATTCTCGTCCATCCCATGTAGTTCCATTCTCGTCCATCCCATGTAGTTCCATTCTCGTCCATCCCATGTAGTTCCATTCTCGTCCATCCCATGTAATTCCATTCTCGTCTTCCCATGTAGTTCCATTCTCGTCCATCCCATGTAGTTCCATTCTCGTCCATCCCATGTAGTTCCATTCTCGTCCATCCCATGTAGTTCCATTCTCGTCCATCCCATGTAGTTCCATTCTCGTCCATCCCATGTAGTTCCATTCTCGTCCATCCCATGTAGTTCCATTCTCGTCCATCCCATGTAGTTCCATTCTCGTCCATCCCATGTAGTTCCATTCTCGTCCATCCCATGTAGTTCCATTCCGTCCATCCCATGTAGTTCCATTCTCGTCCATCCCATGTAGTTCCATTCTCGTCCATCCCATGTAGTTCCATTCTCGTCCATCCCATGTAGTTCCATTCTCGTCCATCCCATGTAGTTCCATTCTCGTCCATCCCATGTAGTTCCATTCTCGTCCATCCCATGTAGTTCCATTCTCGTCCATCCCATGTAGTTCCATTCTTGTCCATCCCATGTAGTTCCATGTAGTTCCATTCTCGTCCATCCCATGTAGTTCCATTCTTGTCCATCCCGTGTAGTTCCATTCTCGTCCATCCCATGTAGTTCCATTCTCGTCCATCCCATGTAGTTCCATTCTCGTCCATCCCATGTAGTTCCATTCTCGTCCATCCCATGTAGTTCCATTTGTCCCCGAGTTCCATTCTCGTCCATCCCATGTAGTTCCATTCTGTCCATCCCTGTAGTTCCATTCTCGTCCATCCCATGTAGTTCCATTCTCGTCCATCCCATGTAGTTCCATTCTCGTCCATCCCATGTAGTTCCATTCTCGTCCATCCCATGTAGTTCCATTCTCGTCCATCCCATGTAGTTCCATTCTCGTCCATCCCATGTAGTTCCATTCTCGTCCATCCCGTGTAGTTCCATTCTCGTCCATCCCATGTAGTTCCATTCTCGTCCATCCCGTGTAGTTCCATTCTCGTCCATCCCATGTAGTTCCATTCTCGTCCATCCCATGTAGTTCCATTCACGTCCATCCCATGTAGTTCCATTCTCGTCCATCCCATGTAGTTCCATTCTCGTCCATCCCGTGTAGTTCCATTCTCGTCCATCCCATGTAGTTCCATTCTCGTCCATCCCGTGTAGTTCCATTCACGTCCATCCCATGTAGTTCCATTCTCGTCCATCCCATGTAGTTCCATTCACGTCCATCCCATGTAGTTCCATTCTCGTCCATCCCATGTAGTTCCATTCTCGTCCATCCCGTGTAGTTCCATTCTCGTCCATCCCATGTAGTTCCATTCTCGTCCATCCCGTGTAGTTCCATTCTCGTCCATCCCATGTAGTTCCATTCACGTCCATCCCGTGTAGTTCCATTCTCGTCCATCCCATGTAGTTCCATACTCGCGCCGGATTCGAATGCGGGTTTCCTTAGTCGAGGGTCCCGAGCTCTCGGGCCACGGCGCCATTGCGCTATACTCTACATTCCATCGTCGGTGTGGTGGCGTTGTTGCTTCAACGAGCCTTGCGTTGGTTCCCAGGAGCTGCAGGCGTTCGAGGTCCCTCAGCTGATGACCCTCGTCGACGCAGTGGGCGACGACAACCAGATCTGTATCGCCTACAAGAACCAGTTCGACCTCATCAACGAGAAGAACGGGGACACACTGCAGCTGTACCAAATAGACGCAAACAAGGTGAGTCACGTGATGATGTGCGTCACGTGTTACTGCTTGAGAATGCTGAACAAGATTGGAACCTGAGGTAGATGTTTTAGATGGCTGATGGACAAAGAAATTGCTATCATTTCGAGAGTTCACGAGTTTTTATCTGTATGAAAACCGTCTGAGGTACTTTTCGAAGCAGACAGTCAAAACTGAAAATATTCGATCATTCCTGTTTTCGACGAACTGCATACGCAAGTATAATTATCTACAACAATTCCACGGGTTTACTGTTTATGTTTCACTCTATCCTACATTACCTTTGCTGTCATAAAAGTCATTATAAAACATAAACATAATTATACAACACGCAACACTGCTCCCTCGTGGTTGCTGTTGTAACATTATTTACTAGTATAAAGCATTAGATCAATCAAGTTTACCATTTGAGTGAATTGTTATTGTTTGTCAGTAAATCAAACTCCGTCTGTTTCCAGGTGAACATTGTATCTGCTATTGACATCTATGAAGACGACGAGGCAGAACTACTTCTTTGTTACAACCGTAAGTAAATAAGTTTGCAAAAGTAGCGTGAAAATATGATAAACATAATATAACGTGAAACCATTTATACCAGTGATCAACTGTATACTAAATGAAAATCAATATTAACTAGTCTGTCTATATCTTATATTAAACTAAAAATATAATTATGCTGCCTTTGTGCGGACGTGAATAAGTATATGTGTATACATCTGTAAAACATACATGGGATTCTCCAATCTAAGATAGAAATAGTCGCTTTCGTAGGGGCCACCTAAATTTAAATGGCAGGTATTCATAGTATAAAAACTGTATATAATAACTACCAAGTAGTGTGGTTTCGGTTTCGTTTTTTCAGATATCAGCCATTTCCAGAAACTGAGCGAGGAGAGCTCCCACGAATTCGACTTTCATTGGAACTCTCAACCGAAAGCGATAGGTGAGTGCAACTCTTGGTATGTAGGACACATGTTCACGTATTTGCTTTGCGAACAGAATGACAGAGACTAACTATGACAATCAAAACTTACTTGGCTTAAATGCATACGCTACATTGACCCCTCAATCATAGTTTATATAGACTCGCGGGAGTCCAGTGGCATGTTTGATTGGGTCCTCTTCTGTGGTATTCCTAATTTTCTTTGTCCTTTTTGAGATCGATTTATTATTGAAGTTCTTTTTGATCTGGTCATTTTGTTGTCTCTATCTTAGATACTCCTCTGATGATGCGCAAGCAATACATGGCCTATCTGGAATAATTCAAGTGACTATGTCTCTTGTGATCCTATTGTCTAGATGTCTAGTGCAGATTGTTGTAGACAAGCAGAATAACGGTTCCAAATAGTCTGACTTTTATTCTTGTTGAGATGTTTCTGTTTGAAAATATAACATCTGAATCTACCAACACAGACTGCAATATTTTACACTTAATTTGTGTGTATTCGAAACTTGCAACCCACTGCCGTCACGACAACGGTGTTCTTAGTTCTTAGGTGATTACCTCCAAACAGCCCAAACTTGGGCTAACGCAGGAGTTGTTCTTCTGTAGAATTTGTGAGTCCACTACAGGTTACACATTTACCCCCTGTGTGGGATCTTTTACTTCCCCTGGCATAGACACCAGACAGAAGGGACCACCGGCTTTTAGTCTCTTCCGAAAGACACAGGCAAATGTGGGGTGAAGAAATTGCCTAAGTTTCGAAACGGCGGTAGGTGGGATTGAACCATCGTCCCCTCGATTGACAGTCCGGCGCTCTACCGCGCGACCACCGCTCCCCACGGCGCGTGTGCCGAAACTTTGCAATGTACGAATAAAAATGCTCCAAAGTAAGTGTAAAGTCTTGCAGTCTATCCAAATCTTGGAGGCATGAAAAATATGACTCATGTCCTCGTGAAAATGTTCATCAAGTTGAACGAACACTCTGTTAAAACATTCCTTAATACACAATCAATACATTTCGACACATATCGACGAGGGGTACAGATTAAGTCACGCCACCTGGCGAGCAGTGAAGATACAGTTCCTGTTGAAGGTGGTCGAAAAGTCGATGCGAGTCGAAATGTAATAGTTGTGTAATAAGGAATCGTTCATGTCGTTCTACCAACGCAATACGTGACGAGTTTGTGCTGGGCGATATTAGGGTGCTATTGTCGTGTCTCTGCCGTCAGTGTGCGCCTTCCCCTACATCATGGCCTTCACCCCCGACACCGTCGAGATCCGTCTCATCATCAACGGCAGCCTCGTCCACACGATGACAATCCCGGAACTGTTTCTAGTCACGTCGAAGGTGAGTACCGGAAGTTGACGGTGGTCACTGCGTTATGGTTAATAAAATTGAAGATCGACTCCTCATGGTGATTCATAAATGTTGATGTTGCATTCAGGCGACGCTTTCGCATAACGATCAGCCAGGGGTACTGTTGGCTAGCACTGACGTTGTCAGCAGCAGCGACCCCTGGCGCGCGAAGATATATGTTCACATCGACTGTCATACCAAGTTGACCTGTTTGGATGACGTCACCATCGCCTAGTAGTCGCGACGACATCACCGTGTGCCACTCCGGCGTCATACGTATGTGTGTGTTTGTGTTTGCAGTGCGACATCTACTTTGGGTCGACGGCGCCTGATGTCGGCCCTCTGAGTAGTCCAACGACAAAAGAATTCACATTCTCACCTCCGGCCTCGCCATCAGGTGCGTCCATGTTGAATATTTTAACAATGGCTGACGACAGTCCAGTGACCTAAGTGAGGCAAATGTTGGTCCATTATTTCTCTCCATACTTCGTTACAATTAGTTTAACCGATGAACTAAAATGACGACAATGATTGTCTTCTCTGTGTTTACGAGTACGAATACATTTATTTCAGGTAAAAACCCATATACAATTGGTACATACATTAGCACATCTAAAAATTAATAGATAAAAAATAAATAAGGTTATAAATTAGATAAATGTAAAATTTTAGAAAAACAGATAAAATAATGAGCAATATACAGGATGTGATTGTATAATAAATATGCAATAATTCATGTAAATAAACACCGTTTGAAAAGTAAGTTATATAAACAAATTACTGACTTTAAAAATATATAAAAATAATAAATAAATATTAATAAAGTTATATGCGAGACATGATGACTATCTTACAGATTTACTGTGTACAACGAATTGGCCCAGCTAATACACATTGGGCCAGTTACTATTTCAAAGCAATTGTACATAACCCTAATCAAGTCATTATTTATGTTTAAAAGCATGTTGTACGATTGTCAAGTTTCAGTATGGGTTTGTGACGTAATTGCACTGCTTGGATGGCCTCAGTGGCCTTAGTGGCCTCAGTGGCCTCGGTGGCCTTAGTGGCCTCAGTGGCCTCGCTTAGATCGGCCAATAAACACAATATTGAAAGAGTTAATAAGATGTTATTTAACGATGGTGGTGTTTGTTACAAAACGATGGTAAATAAAGTAAAATGTGAGGGCATATTCACTAGTAACCTTAAGGTAGCAATACTAATGACCAGATATTTCACGTGTTAGGTTTTGTACGGAATTAAAAATGGAAAATAACCTAAATTATATGTTTTATGACTAAAAATAAAGACTTTATCCAGTGGTTATGATAATATTACTACGTTTCATCATAGTTAAATTGATTCACAAACGTGAAGCAACGTATTTGTTGGGTTAATTTCAACATACCGGTAGCCGTATTTGACACAACTCTTTGTCAGTAGTTAAATGTGGTTTGGGTTTGCTTCTACGAAAAGAGTTCTTGTACAGAACAATAAACGATTAGATAAAACTATTCAGTAATTATATTGACAAATGCGGCCGACAATTGTATAGCTTTATAACCACATTACTCATGTTGTTCTTCAGCAAGACGTTTATTCATTCCACGTACCCGGTAGTTTAATGTTCAAATGGTTCCCATCAAATATCCGCTTTTACACCATATATACTGGTACAATTATTGATTTGTTATGTTCATTTCGGAAGCGAAACAGAAGCAATGGAACCAGATGCAATTCGAAAGGCAATTTGGGCCGTTACTGGTATTATAAAGCGCAATACATGATAGTAACATAAGCCCTTTGTGCAATTCAAATGATATGGTTTGGTGGAATGAACGTGTGTGCTGGCATTACAGTCCTCTATGTGGTTTGGTTTCATTAAATTATTAGGACGGCTGTTCTTGTCCTATTTGTCAACGACATAAATGCGGGATCCATCACTTGCTTGGTGACTGACGCGTTCAATCTTTGACAAAGTGCCACACCAAAGACTACTACTTAAACCAAAGGCCCATGACATAGGAAATGGAATGATCAACTGGATAGAAAAATGGCTTATTGATAGAAGACAAAGAGTAGTAGTTGATGGGGAGGTTTCAAACTGGAAAGCGGTTTTGAGTGGAGTACCGCAGGGATCAGTACTGGGACCTATTTTATTCTTAATATATATTAATGATTTGGATGATGACATAACAAGCAAGGTGTTGAAGTTTGCGGACGACACAAAAGTGTTTAGGAAAATTAAAAGTGATGCAGATAGACAGCATTTACAAGGTGATCTTAATAAGTTGATAGAATGGTCTGAGAAGTGGCAAATGCTGTTTAATTTTGGAAAGTGTAAGTGCCTTCACACAGGACATGGGAATGAAGATGTACAATATACAATGGGTGGTACTGTACTAAATACTACCTTAAAGGAAAAGGACTTAGGGTTAACTATTAGTGCTGACATGAAGGTATCAGAGCAGTGTGAATTGCAGCAGCGAAGGGAAACCAAATTATTGGATTAATTAGGCGAAATATAGTGTACAAAGAAAAAGAACTAATAATACCGCTGTATAAAACAATAGTTAGGCCTCACTTAGAATATTGTATATAAGCATGGAGGCCATATCGCAAGAAGGATATTGATATGCTAGAAAGAGTACAAAGGAGAGCAACCAAAATTATACCAAAACTCAGGAATATTAGTTATGAAATGCGTCTAAAAGAATGTGGTTTAACAACACTAGAAACCAGAAGTTTGAGAGGAGATCAGATTGAGGTGTTTAAAATATTGAATGGATATGAAAATATTGACAGAAATATTTTTTTCACAGTCAAAGAAGAGAGAACGATAGAGGACATGGAGTTACATTAGCAAAGAAGCAGTGTAGATTAGATATTAGAAAAATTTCGTTTTCACAAAGAACAGTAAACGAATGGAACAGATTATCAGCTGATTGTGTAGGTGCTAGTAGTGTTAATATATTTAAAAATAAAATCGACATATACCTAAGACGGGCGGGGTATACTTAGATAGATAGGTTGAACTCTCGATAAGCCAAATGGCTTCTTAGTCCACCTGCCATCTAGAGTTGAATCTGTAGATGGCAATCTTGTTAAATCTTGTTAAACTTAAGATAAATTATCAACAAAATATGTATAGGCATAAAATGTCTTGTAAATCGAAAGCAAACACGACGGATTGAGCCAGGAAGATCGCACGATTTCCATAAGATTAAAAAGAAGACAAAACCGCAAACACGGTCACGGATTGGACATGTGACAACTTCTTACAATAATTAGAGCGCAGTGGCTCAGGGGTAGTGCTTCGGACTCTCGACTAAGAGAACCCGGGTTTGAACCCTGTGCTGCGGTGTGAAACAATGGGCAAGTTTTGTCACTGTATATTGTTGCAGTTTACTCAGGTGTATGAATGAGTACCTGGCTACAGACGTTGGTGGATATTTGTACGAGCAGCCTTCGCGTATTAGTTGCAGCGTGACTGGATGCTTCCCAGAGAAGTTGAGATGGTGTTTGATTGAACAGGGCTGCCAGGGAAAAGTGTAAAGTGCTTTGAGCTGTCCCCTGGACTGGACACTGCGCTATATAAAAACTCACCTGTTACAATGACCCCGTCTATGACCCCGTCTCTGTCTGTCCAGTTCCGTCGACGAAGACGTCACCGACGATCAACCTCTACAAAATCCCGCTCACGTGTCTCGCCGGTCAGATGTCCAGCGAGAAGCCGATCACGTGCCCGCAGATGGCGCTACCGCAGACGCTACTGGCGCCCCTGGTGAGCGTGCCGGAACAGACGCACACGACGTCGACGACGTCGACGACACAGCACAGTCCACTGGTGAGGACGAAACGGCCGGGGCCGGCGAGTCACCCGCCCGCCACCACTCACCTGCCGGTTGAGGTAGGAGCGCCTCACACTGCCCTCTTTTCCTCACCCGGCGTCTCGTAGACCCGTGTAGGCGTCGATGTGGTGGTCAAAGTTCGGTTCATACGAGACGCACGTTTTGATTCGCCAGGTGGGTTGCGCAACGAGATAGTTTTCGACCAATGAGTAACGAGCATATGTCCACGTGGACAGCCACTGTTTATACGGTACACGTCCCGTGTTTACTTTTTACACGCAGTGAAAACAAGTATTGGTTAGTATTCTGTTAAAACAAGACGCCGGTGTTTCAACTTCAGTTTTACAGTCTGTAATGCTCGATAATGCTATACGCATTTTATCTTAACGAACTAAACAGAATATTAAAAAATTTGTAACTACGTTTTTGCTCGTTACTCATTGATCGAAAAATGTCCCGTTGCGAAACCCACCTGGTGAGTCACAACGTGCACGCGGGACCATTGCGCATGCCTATTTACGTAACATCTGGTGGATATAGCGGGAACTAGAGAGCGCCCCTGTTGGTAATTTTGTGAGCTACAAAACGTTTAAGGTGTTATATGGTTTTAAAAAACCGCTCCAGCGGAAATAAAATGATCATCGTCGTGGATCTGTTTGGACGAGATACTATGTAACAAACCATTTATACCCCGCCATGTCGCTAGGGACAATTGGGTCCACTTCAATCACGCAAGGACTGCACAGATATCCGCCAGGAAAGGTTCCGTGAAATAATTAACGCACTATATTTTGGTGGAATTGTTTGGCAATAAAATGTTCTAAATTGATATCATACCTGCTATGAGTGCCATCTAGTTCCAAATAATCCGCTTGTGACTTTTTCTAATCCCACCAGGGGTGATTACGCTATTCCGAGGGATAAAGGGATATACGGGAATATATTTTAATATCGTTTAATGCTTGGTCTTGCTCGTGTGTGTGTGTGTGTGTGTGTGTGCGTGCGTGCGTGCGTGGGTGCGTGCGTGCGTGCGTGCGTCCGAGCGTACGTGTGAGCGTGTGAGCGTGTCTGCGTAAGCGCTACCGTGCGTGCGCATATGAATGTGTCTGCGAGCACATGTGCGCGTGTCCGATATAATTAATAAAGACATTTGCACTCCATAAAAGTATTTTCGTCTTTAAACAACCTGCCCTTACGATTTACTCAAATATCACACAATTGTATTATTAGCTCTGTAAACAAATATTTAGAGCAACCTGATGTATAATAGTAAATTTCGGGTTAGGTTTTATATTCAACTATTTAATAGGAGTGTCCGGTACTAAATGCAAAATTGTAAATACACTGACCAGTAGTCTGGTAATATGGAAACAATTCAAAATATGTTATTTACATATGATTTAAACTAGAAAATGGCCATTTGTATATTTTTGGCACTTTGCATTTCATTTCACGTCTTTGGTCAGCTTTTTTATTCATGTGTACTATATTTAATTTTGTTGTACACGAGATCATGAGTTGTGTGACGGATATTCTTCTTAGGACACAATACGTTGAAATGAATTGTAGTTATAAGCATCACATGCGCAAATATTTACGTTCCGGGGTAACATTCCTCCATCGAGGCATGAGCCCGTCCTCTCGGTGGGGACATCCCGGTCTGTCGCTCATAAAAGAAAGACATAAATAGGGTATCCTTATTTAATTTGTTATTTCAAATTCGGCCTCAGGCTCAGAGCCCGTCAGCGTCTCTACCCTATTCTGGGCTAAGGCCGCCCTGCCGGTCACATTGGCAGTCCGTAAATAAACTAGGCGGAGTTGAGGGGTTGAAAAGTGCTAGTCGTAGCCTGGTTGATCGAGGCTACCCGATCTTAGACTTAGCTCGCATGTCTTCTCTTCTATAGGACATAAAAAATCGCCACGACTCGAATTCCTCCAGCAGCGATTCTGGTATCCTCTTGAATAGGAACCTCAGTGAGACGAGCCCGCCTATCAGCCCATTCTTCTCGACGTCTCTCGACGATGAAGAATCGGCCATCGTCTGACGACACCGCAGTGCACAAAACGAACGGTTGGCGTGACCGGAGACAAACAATGGCGTACGGTTGTAGCGGCTCCATCTGGCGACGAACGGCGGAAAAGCGGCTCCATCTGGCGACCACCAAATGATTCGCACAGTTGACGCACCACCTGGCGACCGATCGTGTGTTGTTGAACAGACGCTGGTTTGCAGGCGGCAAGTTGGTTAACAATGCAAAACTGGACAGTTAAAACAATTAACTGTTTGTGCAATATCATGTGTTAATTAAGACAGTCGTGCCAGTAACGTGAATGGGTCAGCGGAGATTTGAGGTTCCTGTGACTGAAGTCTATCTGTGCGGTGGGGAGTGTCGTCTTCCTTACGTGAATCACTGAATGACGTGCGGCTTCGATCGATCTGCCAGATCTTACAAATGCCAGTGACAAGTTGTGCCAATCTTGAGTCGATTTGACACGTCACAACCCATAGAAGCGTTACAATGGTCCATGCGTATAATGTGTCTCTATACTACGTGTGTCTGGTGCAAGCCGGGTACCAAGCAGAGAGTGACGGCGCTACAGGGCAGAACGCTGGATAGGACATCGCCAAATTCTGCAACAGCCTGTTCAAATTATAGGCATTAACCATGCCGAACGATATGTTTACTTTCTGGTCTAATCACGAAAATTATCATATAAAGCCACGAAACGTCTCCACCCAAACCAATTTTCTAAATACAACGAGAAAGGTACGCCGTCGTTTAAAGATCACAATTTATAAATAAGAAAATAAGTTGGTTCGCGCCGTGTTTTGCAATGTTTCGTTTCACATAATTCCGTACGGCGTCGCTACTGTAAGTCAGCAAATCATTTTAACCGTTGTTGGAAATCGTAAGGCCATTTGACATATAAGTTATGGTAAATGAGAAATTTGGTGGCTGTACTGTAGTTGGTCGTTTTTAAGGTTATGTCAGAAAGTATAATATCACCACAATAATTTTACAAATGCCAACAAGCCATATCATGACTTACTGTCTACAACATGACAAGAATTATAGAACCGATGTTAAGTTGATCCGTATTTCATAACAGTTAGCACAACAGGTGCCAAACATTGGTACGTCTTGAAAGATGGATGTGAACATGTATGTACAGTTATTTTCTTATTCATTTAGCTGTTGTTTGTATTACCGTGTTTCTGTTGTGCAATATTTAATATCTTTTCCCGGCATCAGCAAATTGTTTACCGATTAATATGTATGTGAACATAATTTAGTGTAATTGTTATTACTGTTTTGTCCTGCATATACAAGGTATTGGATATACAAGAAAAGCCAACACACGAAACAGGGCATTTTGTAGAATACCTTCCAGCCCATCTCTCGTGTACACGTTGAAGGTGGTGTAACTACTGATCTGGTTCGTGCATAAACCATTGTGATTATATGTAAAGTTCATGCACAAAGCCATTTTGTTGAACTGCCGAATTTATTACCCATTTATTTTCTCTGGTCATCAATAAATGTGGACAATAATACACATATAGCGTTCTTCGTTTTTCACTATAAAGTCTGGTTTGTTAACCAAAATCTGTTATCTTTACTACTTCAGGAAACTTAGCCACTAAAATGTCTCATTATTATTGGGCTACTTTTGGGCTCTTTTTAATTTATTTATTACATTTGATCAAAATTATCTAGCATGTCGTAATGGAATCAAGATTCTAGAAACAGGATAAATTCTTGGTACATGACAACAACCATGGAACATTTCAAAGAGTCTTTATTAATTAATACCTGTTACATTTATTCAAGGCAATCTGATAAAACTGTTAACAAACAAAAGTAGCTGTGACAACTTAGTTACTCAAATTAGTCCTAGTCAAGTGGTAACTCGACAGAGAGGTTGCTGGCGCCGTCGTGTCCATACAATTGAGCTATAGCACAACACTGAAATGAGAGTCTCATCCTCGGCACTGCCACCGGGCGCAGCACTCGCCAACCTGTTCACATGGCAACACAACCAACCGATCATAACCAACAGATGGTTGGCTGGCTGGATGCCATCACGGTAAGCGGTAGCAGTCGTTGCGACAGCAGGCGAATTAAGTTCGCCAACCTCGTGGAGTCACAGTGAAGCGTTTGATGAAGACGGCCGCAGTGCCTGCCAGGCTGTCCGCGCCGAGTCGACGCGAATGCCATGCTACGGTAGGAACCTCAAGGTTTCTGCACACTAACTATAACTTACTTCTAACTGTAACAGATTAAAGCTAATAACCACAGTACACCATCACCAACTGCATTGATACACGACTACAGCGAAAAACCAAAAAACAACTGTAGCAGATCGTCGCTGCCATCTGCGGAAGTGAATCACATTTCTCTTGTCGTTTATGCGACGGCTACTTTTGCTTGTTGCTACTGGCAATTTGACGCCTCTTGATTGACTCAGAAATTGCTGTTCTAGCGAGAGGAGGGTGGTAGCATGCTTAATTAAATCTGTCCGCGTTACAATTTAAAATTGCATAGCAAACGCTTGCCTGACCGACGCCAACCATGTGTCGAGTGTGCACAAATCTTGCCACGGCGTAAACGGCTAATATCTAGGTAAAGAGACCCTTATAAAACTGCCATAACGACACAGAGAAATGGGGGTGGACCTCAGCGGTAAGGGGCGTGTGCACACAGCGAGTGCACGTCCAGGTGGGTGGGGTACAACAGACGATGGCAAAGGGCCAAAGTGGAGAGAGCGTGCTGCAAACGCGGCGGTGGCGACGGGAATACTAGGGCACACACGCACACTACCCGACAAGAAAGCTGGTTACAAAGTCCACGATGGATGAGCTAGTCTCCACAGCAACTAATATAGCAATACTAGCAGTCTCAATGATATACACATATAATACATTCGTGCCAGCGAGAGAAAACACTAGCCCCCTCCCCTTCCAAGGACAGTCCGACTACATGCTACCTACAAGAATCACATACGGCAGCCTCAAATACGTGCGACTAATACGCGTGACCTATCAAATAGGATAAAACATGAAGAGAAAACATTAAAAAAACAAAGGTGACTGACCCATTCCATGCTAGAGTGCGCTACTAGTGTCAAAACCGATCGCTGCTATTCCGAGTACATGCGACGCCATACAACATTCAAACTAGTTTCCCTGGTGGTACACAGCACCCGTTAACATATGTCCTGCATGTTCCCTTTGCTTATCATGCCGCAACGCGTGATATACAAGTATATCTACACCTCCTGCCAATATACAGCTGGACAAGAAAGAGACATTGCTTGCAATCCCCACTACACTTCCAAATCCAGTCACTCTTACTACCGTCATCAGATTGTAAACAAACATAGGACAAATAAAAAATCCCGTCCAATGCGGCACGGGTGCTTCGCGTCGACCGCGAAGCCTCGTAACGGTGAATTCAGCTACACGCAAAAACATGATTTACATGATGTAAGATTGAAAAACATACCTGCCTGTATTGCACACAGACACACGCACACACACTCGCACACACACACGCACGCTCACGACGGGGCTACTTTCTATGTGGCCAACGGTCATCAGTGCTATATACGGCGCCACGTCCACGCAAGCGATGACGCAAGCGAGCTGGACGCCACCTACTGGTGTCAGTAGCAGTGAGAACCGCGACCGAGTGATTTCCTAGCGGGCCGCGGCACTACGTCATCGTATGGGAATGCTGCTGTGTAGCCATTTATTGAGAGAGGTGCCGACAAAGTCATTGTGCAGGTAGGACTGGCTGACGGTGGCCGCGGCTGACGACATGTCCTGGAAGGAGGAGGCATCAACGATGACGACCCGTTGCCAGCGACAACGGCATCGCCTCTGCTGCAGACATTGAAGACTGGCAGAGGGCGCTAGTAGTAGGTCTCCCGCTCCACCCACCCCCCCGGGGACCGGCGGATTTGATACTTGCGCACCTCATCGTAGACGAAGATGGCGAGACTGAACGGCATCGGAACGATCCACCAGGTGAAACTGAAAGGAAGCGACACGTTGTCAGTCACGGTACGGCACGGTACAGGTGAAAGTACATGAAAGATGACGTCATGTGGTGGCAACTTCATTGGAACAATACGCCCGGTGAAACTATCAGTCAATCAATTTATTTCAAACATTATATTAAAAACACACAACATGACAAACGACACAAGTCAAGGGAATAACTACTTAATAAAATAATAAGTCACGTGGTAAGATATAAAATATTGAAGAAATATGCTTTGAATAGGAATATACATGAAGTTATACATTTATATTACAAGAATATAACATGACGTTATCGAACATTTGCGTAATACTGCTTCGATGTTATACATGCAACATATAAATACAATATTTCACACGAGAGTTTGGGATAATTCACTTTGCCTGATAAATTTCAGATACAGTAACACTTACTGGAGAGGGTACATGCGCAGACCCTTGTCGAGACCAGGGCAGTAAGACAGGAATGCCGCCAGGGTTGTCTCAAAGAACAACCCAAAGGTTAAATGATGGTTCCTGAAACAACCAGTAACAAACATCAACATCATGTGAAGACATGGCTGCATGTATTCCTTGCAAATGACAGCTAATTCTAATTAATTATCTCGCAGTAAACATGTCATTTCGTTTTACTGGACTTCCTTCGCATCAAATCCAAACTACTGAATAACACAACTGCAACCTGTCCTGGAGGATGACAAATGTACTAACATGGACTGAAAATAACACGAGGATGGAAACAGTTGAGATGAGGACGATGAGATAAATGTGTGGCGCTTCACTCAGTGACAGACAGCCCAGTGTAGAACTTAGAAGAGTGGGACTAGAGGGGGTTGTGATAGAGAAACTAGGCTAAGGTGGTCCAGGTGTAGACGGACACAATGAGAGGGGACAGGTCCTGTCGCTAGGTCCAGGAGAACCTGGCAAGTCTCTGTCTGCAGGTTTTAGTCTGAAGTGTATCAACCCACGGGAAGCTCCGGACCATCCCAGTTGGGAGAAAGGCAATTGGGAGAAAGGTGAACCCAGCAGAGCCTGGACACACTGCTGTTGAATGATGACGAGACAATGATAATAATGATAAGACGCCGATGATGATAGTATGCCGACGATGATGATAAGACGATACCCTGGTGGATATGAGGAGTACTTACGTCATGCCCTGGTGGATGATGGAGTTGCGTCGAGTCTTACAGATCATGAGATCGGCCCACTGCACAATGACAATGGCCATGAAGAAGGCGGTGTGACAGGTGTACTCCAACACCTTGCGCTGGGCATAGGTCTGCAACAACAACACAACAACAGTCAACAACACACAACAACAGTCAACAACAACAGTCAACAACAGTCAACAACAAAAACAACAGTCAATGACACACAACAACAGTCAACAACTTGCACATGGAGTTCAATTTTTTTCAATTAATTTCAAAACACAACATTAAAAAGCAAGCAATACAAATACAAATAATAATAAGTCACATGGTACGAATGAAATACAATTAAGAAATATGTTTTGAAAAGGAGTAGACATGAAGTGAAACACTTATATGTGTTAACACCAGTCAGATGATGAAGCTGGGTGTTTATAAGCCAAAGGATAATTCATCCACTTGCTGTCGTGGGTGTTACTCTGGTTGGCAATCAATCAATCTTGTGTGACATGGAATGCCACTGTTTGTTCAATTGTGGTGACAGCATCGAGTATTGGCAAATTAAAATTACAGTATTTTAGATTTTCTTACATCAATTTCAAATATATGATATAACGCAAGTTCCTGCTGAAAGGACTTTGTATTTCCCCTCTTGGCTCACCATACAAACCTTTCCGGTAAGCATTCAGCCTCATTGCAACTACTCCACAAATATTATTCATACACCACTATTCTAGGTATCTGTATTTATGCTTGAATAAAATCAACATGACATGAAGTAAATTGCCTGACAAAATAATTTGAAACTATCGATGCTCTACTGTCCCCCTATCAGGAGAATTTATTCACTGATTTTAAAAGAAACTTCGCCCCTTGTGGGGTTTTCTGACATCACCACGCACCCACTCCTGGCCGTACGAGTCCTCCAGATCGTTGACGCTCTTTGAGTCCCACTCCTTGCGCAGTCCCAACAGACGTGACGGCCAGAAACCGTTCTCAGCCATGATCACAAAGTAGGTGAAGAATCCGGCCGACGCTTGGATCATTCCAATCTGACCGTAAGCCATGCTGATCAGCCTGCACACACAACACACACAATTTATACTCGCTGCTGGACGTAGATGTATATTACGAATTAATTAGGTTTATCATTTACTAATCTAGATGTATCAGTTCAGTTAATCTACTAACATTACGCAGAATTCACAACAGGAACATCAGCAAAATGAATCATCTAAAATAAAAGTAACGGTAAGTTCTTATACAGCGCAGTATCCAGTCCTCAGGACTGACCAAAGCACTTTACACTTTACTTTCCTGGCAGACCTGTTCAATCAAACACTATCTCAACTTCTCTGAGAAGCATCCAGCCACGCTGCAATTAATATGCAAAGGCTGTTCATTCAAATAACCACCAGTCACTCATAAACCTGAGTGAACTGGAGCAATGTAGAGTAAACAAAATTGCTCTAGGTTTAACATCAAAGTCCAAGATTCAAATCCGGGTTCTCTTAGTCGACAGTCCGAAGCTCTACTGCTATGCCACTGCGCTCTAACAATTTACACTGTTGACAACTTTTCTATGAGAAAAACAACAAAAGCCTGTGATCTGCAAAACGTATCCTGACCTGTCGTTGACAAGTTTGTCGTGCTTCGGGTCACGTGGTTGACGTTTCATGATGTCACTCTCAGCCTGTTCGTAAGCCAGGGAGATGGCAGGCACCTGACAACAGAAATGACATTCAGTAAGTTCCACATCGACTTGAGGTTCTACTGTTTATCTGGCTGTGTTCTAAAACTCTTTTCAAGACACTGAGGTAGAATTTTTTTTATTTTTCAAACAACATGGAAATTATCCGTAAATACCCATTCCTTTCAACCACCTGTCCACTGTCTGATGTCACAAATAATATCTGTATTCTTTCTGCCGTGTCCCACTTTAACTCAACACACAAACTATACCATTTTTGAAAATTTCGTAATGCATTTAAGTGATTTTATTAATTTATTACTTTGCTTTTTAACTGACTTAATCACAAATTGATTAGTGTTCTAATTAGCTACCAATGACAGAGATTTATGGCAACCAAATGCTGTTGTTGTCATTGTCAAGACATACCAGGTCAGTTCCAAGGTCAATGCAGAGGATGGTGATGGTTCCGAGGGGCAGAGGGATGTCAGCAAGAATGAAGACTAGGAAGGGGCTGATCTCAGGGATGTTACTGGTCAGTGTGTACGCGATCGACTTCTTCAAGTTGTCAAAGATGAGACGACCTGAAGAAAACAACGGCTGTTTTACACTCTGACTGTGGCAGGCTTCACATATTATTGTCACTAGTAAAATGTAACTTTGCTTAGATAATAAATTACTAAATCAACTAAGTTCAACATGTTTTTCTACTGCCAGGAATACAAATACTTACTGGTCCTAAAAGGTTACACATTTACCCCCTGCGTGAGATCTTTTACTTCCCCTGGCATAGACACCAGACAGAAGCAACTACCGGCTTTTAGTGTCTCTTCCGAAAGACACAGCAAATGTGGGGTGAACGAAATTGCCTAAGTTTCGAAACGGCTGTAGGTGGGATTGAACCACGGTCCCCTCGATTGACAGTCCGGCGCGAGCATCGCTCTACCTACTGTAGGTTTATAATATTGAAATGTTTTATTATGAAGCTGCCTTCTTTCAAAGGACACACAACAAGTAACGTGGACTGCACTCAATCTCATTTTTTATATTAGTCTACCATTAAATTGTTTTTCGGTTAACGGAAAGTGACTATAGTAACTCGGCAAGAATTCAGGAAACCTGCCAAAGATCATTTGAATCGTAGTTTCTCTATGTGACTCTACACTAGCTGCAAGTACAGAAAATCAGTGCCTCGTTGTATTTAGGATTTTATCACATGACCTACCCTCTTCAACGCCCGTCACGATTGAGGCAAAGTTGTCATCAAGCAGAATCATGTCCGCCGCCTGTTTGCTCACGTCACTGCCAGCGATACCCATAGCGACACCTGCAGGGAGATGACCAGACTAATGTACATTTCAACAAACGAATGTGTATAGCAACGTTTACGTGACTTCAAAAAGAAAGTTTTGTCTGAACGCATAACTTATAAACAAAACCACCCCGCCTGCTTCGCTGTGTAGCCCACTTAAAACTTGACTAATTCTACAAAGCACTCCTTGAAATTTTAGTCGTGTCGAGAACGTAAGCGTTAATGATCACATTAGTGGCACCACCTACCGATATCAGCCTTCTTGAGAGCGGGGGAGTCATTGACACCGTCACCCGTCACTGCCACGATCTGTCCCTGGCGCTGGCAACCCTCAACGATGATGAGTTTCTGTTGTGGTGACGTTCGAGCAAACACGATCTCCGTGTGATAGAAGAGGATCTCGTCAATCTGAGCTGGGGTCATGTCACGCAGGTCAGAGCCGTGGACCACGCAGGCCTTCGCGTCGCTGCACACAGACACGTTATTTGTATGAATGAATGAACGTTTTGTTCAACAACAACAACAGGTACACATACACAGTACATGCATGGTGTGTGTGTTGTTGCTAGGTACACACACACAGTACATGCACGGTGTGGGTGTTGTTGCTGCAAGGACACGGCTGATATAGACTTATACATCGCCACGCTCTTCTCAAAACTAAAAAAAACAGAATATAATACAAATTTCAACAAAATAATATACATAATTATGTACAAACCTATTCTTACAGTGCATGTGTTACTAATGTGAGAGTCGCAATTCATTTTAAAGTGTGACACCGGGGTATACTCTTACATATAGGAAGACAATAATAACTACATGTGTTTTAAATTGTGATGAACTTGTTAACCGAGTTCCTCATTTTATACCTTGACCATCAGTGACCAGTGGTCTGACAGTGGTGTTTATTTTTTAACATAAAACAGTTTGCGTTGTCTGGTACCATGCGTATGTACGCACCTAATGTCAAAGTTCATCTTTGCAATGTGATTTTCGTAATCAAACACCTACTATTCCACTGATTAATCAATTCTAAAGATGACTCGTTGATTCAGGCATCAGACCAAATAACTGATTGTAAAACTGTGCGTGTATTGTGTGAAATACGTTTTTTCAATGACTTTCAATGACAAAGACTGCATATTCTTTAAAATGAGTGCAATTTTCTTCAAATGTCTACACATGATCTGAGGGATGTGAAGCGTCAGAAAGAAAAAACACTTACCGGGGATTGACCTTTGACACGGGCACACCGAGACGTGCAGCAATGTCCTCGACTGTCTCGTTGCCCTCAGAGATGATGCCGACGCCCTTTGCGATGGCGCGAGCTGTGATTGGATGATCGCCGGTGACCATGATGACCTTGATGCCAGCACTGCGGCATTTTCCCACGGCATCAGGCACGGCGGCTCTTGGGGGGTCAATCATGGACATGAGGCCCACAAATCGGAGACCCGTGAGAGGGAAGTTCTCAGCGTCCGAGTCGAAGGGGTAGCTAGAGGGGAACTGATCCACAGGCAGGTTGAAGTCGCAGAAACCTGGAGATAACAAACACGGCAGAGTCACCATTAGAAACGACATCATACACCACTGACATCATCCAAATAACATCGTCCTTGCGGATAAGTTCAAACACAAGGTGAAAATCACATAAACCCAGTTCACACAAAATGCAGATATGTTGTTATGGTTATCAGGCAATGATATATCTGTAAGTGGAGAGATGTGGTCGTACGATAGAGTGCCGGACTGTCAATTGAGGGGACGGTGGTTCAATCCCACCTGCCACTGGCCCACATCTGCCTGTGTCTTTCGGTCTTTCGGAAGAGACACTAAAACCCGGTGGTGATGGTCCCTTCTATCTGGTGTCTATGCCAGGGGAAGTAAAAGATCCCACATAGGGGGTAAATGTGTAACCTGTAGTGGACTCATTAATTCTAGTGAAAGATAACTCTGAAAACTACACTTAACAATGCTTTAGCCACAAACGTGTGGCTAACATAATGATGAGCTAACACATAGAGTGATGAGCTAACCAAATATTAGTAATGATCAACTTTCTGATCTTGGATACTAAACGGAAGAAATAAGCGGAACTCACCAAGCACTCGCTTCTCCGAGCCCCCCGAGGTCGAGGTAGGCCTGGTTGAAGGAGTCACGCCACTCCTGGGTCATTTCCTCGTCCTTGCCATTGATCATGATGGTGGAGCAGCGGTCAAGGATGCGCTCCGGAGCACCCTTCATCACCAGCAAGTACTCCGAGCTCGCCGGACCGCTGAACTCATGCACCGACACCTGGGTGGAAGGCTCAGAGGTTAGGGTGACTATCATTTTAACAACCCCTGGTAGATCACAAACGTTCATGTTACATATCCAAGTCAAGATGCAGCTTTACTTGTAAACAGTTAAGGTCTCCCACAGCCTGAATTCAGCTTTCAATGGATTTCTGCATTTTAGAAGTTTTATTTTCTTGTAACAACTCTCTTAAAAACATTCTGCATTTCATTGGTAAATGAGATTGTCTAAAAAGAGGATTTCTGTATATCTTGGCAAACAGGCAAATAAACCCAACAGATAAAATACACTCTTTATGCCTGTGGAAATATAAATCAAATAAATCTCTCATTACATGCACTGCTACCATCTGACAATGAAATCACCACTAATAGATAGTTCTAGTAAAACACTCTGACTGGTTGAATATTTTTATCATTTTTCCAGGAACTTCCAACATTACATTTTGCACACTAGACAGAAAAAGATACCGATTCATAGAATAAACTGGATCCAGCAGGTTTTGTAACAAATCAGGTTTGCATTTATAAATATTCTCTCACACAATGAAACCTATGTATAACAAATGGCTGTCACATCAGAAAGTTCATTTTGCGAGATGCTAAACACCATTATATGTGTAATGAGTATCTGCAACACATTTTAGGTCAAGCTCATCAACACGGCTGGTAAGGATGGGACGAATGGGACGAATCGGTAATATCATTCGAATAACAGATTTGTATTAAAAAGGTTGAAATGTAAAATATATTTCAAGCTTTGCCTATAAAAATTTGCCTGTTTTCTTTAAGAATAATGTAAATTAGACGGCCAGTGGTGATCTCATAGACAGACAAAAATGTTAGAAGAGAAGAGCAGCTCGGAATTAAAAAGCAGCTACACATAGGCTCTGGACAATGAGAACTACCTCAGCCATACAGCACTAACATGGAGGCCTGAAGGAAAGTCAGTTGCCATGACAACTTGGCGATTACTTTGTTGGAAAAGAACAAGAAAAACTGCAATGCAGACCAAAGAGAGATGTTACATGTTACTTATTATTATTATTAAACTAAGCCCGAGACAGAAATGTTATACAGCAGTTTTAGGCATGAGGCATCGCAATGTGAACAAATTACATGTGAACAAATTAATTTGAAATGGATGACACTGTGTCGATGACACTTTGTAACAGTCTAAAAGACAGGTATGACAAACACGCACACACACACACACGCACGCACGCACACGCACGCACGCACACAACGCTGGTGAAACAGCATACCTGATATTTGTTGGTCGAGTTGAATGGGATCTCACAGACTTTCTTGTGCTTAGCACGGAACTCAGTGACGTTGCCAATGGACAACTCAACACACTTGAGCAGAGCCGACTCTGATGCGTCACCGTTACACTCTCTACAATCACACCGACATGATGTGTACGTACATGTGTTGGTGAACTACACAATTGGCCAGTGTGTATGTACATGTGTTGGTGGACTACACAGTTGGCCAGTGTGTATGTACATGTGTTGGTGGACTACACAGTTGGCCAGTGTGTATGTACATGTGTTGGTGGACTACACAGTTGGCCAGTGTGTATGTACATGTGTTGGTGGACTACACAGTTGGCCAGTGTGTATGTACATGTGTTGGTGGACTACACAGTTGGCCAGTGTGTATGTACATGTGTTGGTGGACTACACAGTTGGCCAGTGTGTATGTACATGTGTTGGTGGACTACACAGTTGGCCAGTGTGTATGTACATGAGTTGGTGGACTACACAATTGGCCAGTGTGTATGTACATGTGTTGGTGGACTACACAGTTGGCCAGTGTGTATGTACATGAGTTGGTGGACTACACAGTTGGCCAGTGTCAATAAACACAACAATGACTGTCTTGAACACACACATCATTTACTGTATTCTCCTACGACGGAGATAAGATCTATTTTAGTTTTCCTGTCAAAATGTCACAAGAAGTTACTACACAAAAAACGAACAAAATTGTACACATTACAATTGTGTTTTATTGGATCAAATACCTCACGCTTCTAAGAGTAAAACTTATTCTTGTTACACAAATTGTTCATTTTTACTACATGACAAATGACACTGAAGTAACACATTTTCAATGCTCTTTTGTTTTTCCAAGTCCACCACGCGTAGATCTTTATCCACCACCCGTAGATCTTTATCCGTCACCCGTAGATCTTTATCCGTCACCCGTAGATCTTTATCCGTCACCCGTAGATCTTTTCCAAGTCCACCACCGTAGATCTTTATCCGTCACCCGTAGATCTTTATCCGTCACCCGTAGATCTTTATCCGTCACCCGTAGATCTTTATCCGTCACCCGTAGATCTTTATCCGTCACCCGTAGATCTTTATCCGTCACCCGTAGATCTTTATCCGTCACCCGTAGATCTTTATCCGTCACCCGTAGATCTTTATCCGTCACCCGTAGATCTTTATCCGTCACCCGTAGATCTTTATCCGTCACCCGTAGATCTTTATCCGTCACCCGTAGATCTTTATCCGTCACCCGTAGATCTTTATCCGTCACCCGTAGATCTTTATCCGTCACCCGTAGATCGTTATCCGTCACCCGTAGATCTTTATCCGTCACCCGTAGGTCTTTATCCGTCACCCGTAGGTCTTTATCCGTCACCCGTAGGTCTTTATCCGTCACCCGTAGGTCTTTATCCGTCACCCGTAGGTCTTTATCCGTCCCCCGTAGGTCTTTATCCGTCACCCGTAGATATTTATCCGTCACCGGTAGATCTTTATCCGTCACCCGTAGATCTTTATCCATCACCCGTAGATCTTTATCCATCACCCGTAGATCTTTATCCATCACCCGTAGATCTTTATCCATCACCCGTAGATCTTTATCCATCATGCGTAGATCTTTATCCATCACATGTAGATCTTTATCCATCACCCGTAGATCTTTATCCATCACCCGTAGATCTTTATCCATCACCCGTAGATCTTTATCCATCACCCGTAGATCTTTATCCATCACCTGTAGATCTTTATCCATCACCCGTAGATCTTTATCTATCACCTGTGGATCTTATTTATGTCACCAGCGAACATTAATGAGCCACAAGTGGTGTACTTCCATTAAAATGCCCCAAGGCCAGTGTTAATTCTTAGTCTAGCCAATTCATGAAGCCATCAGCAACATGTTCCACACGAAGTGACTGACTGGACATACCTCTTGAGGACTGGGATGTTCTGCTGGTTGACCTTGAACTCAGCCCGGTTACACAGCATAGCAACGGTTGACAAAGACTGCCAGGTCTGAGACGAGGTGTCGTAGCTCGCATCTACAAGAAACATCATTATTAATATACACTTTCTACAGGGCATATATCCTCCGCAATCTGTGAATATATCTTCAAGATTAGGAATCTCACAGGCGTAAGATGCAGGAATCACAAGGCAAGACCAGGAACAGGAACACGGGAAGTCACCAGAAGAGCAGGGGACTGACAGCGGTTGACAGTGGGATTGCAATTCCAAAACGTTTAAGTGTAGCTGTAACTTCAGATGATGTAAACCCTGCAGATGACCAGGGCTGAAAATCGGCTCAATGGCACCTCCTTCTGTTGTAACAATTTTCATTTCCATCACACGTAACTGACACGGGAACATTTGGCATCTCTGGATAGCTGAGATTTTTCTAGATCATGTATATTTTTCCTTGCGCAGATTTGCTGACAAATTTTTCACAATTGAGTTTACAAAGCATGTGATGTTGTTGCTGCCCATATACTGTGAATTTACGCATTCATTCATAGTCTACACCTCTTAACAAAACTACTATTTTAGCAGACTATTTACGTCCTATGATTACGATCGTCAACACACACGTTCACTTGAACTGAGGAGGCAGTCACAAGCACAGCTGGTGACATATTGCTGCAGTCACTGGCCTTCCACGAGGGATGTTAGAGAAAGATCTGCCGGATATTCTGACCCAATAAACTACCTAACAACCTACACAAGTAGACCAACTGCAACAGTGCTGTCGTTGAAATAAAACGGACGACAGTAATGGCGGCCCCAGAAGACATGGGGCTGTCGTGGGGCGAGTCGCAGGCCACAGCAAAGGACAGAACCCTGTGGAGGAGACTGACATCTGATGGAGAGGATAAATAAGTGAGTACTCACTAGTCTGTTCCTCGCTGGTGTCTGCCTCCACGATGTTGTTGTCGAACCACATGTGGGACACGGTCATGCGGTTCTGCGTGAGTGTCCCAGTCTTGTCGGAGCAGATGGTAGAGGTGGAGCCGAGCGTCTCCACGGCCTCGAGATTCTTCACCAGGCAGTTCTTGCTCGCCATACGCTTCGCCGTCAGTGTCAAACACACCTGACGACAACGACGCGTCAATTATAACAATATTTTTAATAAAAAGTTTTTTTAATTTAATTTTATTTAATAATATTTATTTTATAAAGTGCAATTATCAATAGAATGTTCAAAGTGCTGTACAAGGCTAATAACCTAACCGTTCAACATAGCTGATATATAAGCACAATAAATATAAAACACAAATCTTGACACAATAGTTAAAAAAATCAGTCAAATCATTTAAATTGCTTCATTAAAACAAATAACTGATAAATGTCAATCAAAGCACTTTGCATTAACATGACGTGTTGACTAAATCTAAAATATAAATGAATTATATACTTAAGCTAAGATAAAGTAAATAAATAAGCTGAGATGAATAATTAAGTAAGCTAATGTGCAAGACAAGCCTAAGACCTGCAGTACTGGTCAACCACAGGTCCTAATAGTGCCTCGACCTTCTTCTATGCAACTCCAACAGAACAAAGTGCAAACTCGAGGCACAGTGTCCATTGGCATTGCACCATGGTGGACATGGAAAATATAACATTATAACATTTACAATGACAGTAACAGAATGGAACCATTCACCATGACAGCTACTCACTGCGACAAACACTCACACGACGGTGACAAATCATCACTATTTCAATGACAACCTCTCACCATTACAAATGACCTCTCACTATTACAAGGGCAATCTCACCATTACAAGGGCAATCTCACTATTACAAGGACAATCTCACCATTACAAGGGCAATCTCACTATTACATGGACAATCTCACCTTTACAAGTGAGTGTGAATTGACAACCTTTCACCATTACAAGGACATCCTCTCACCATTACAAATGACCTCTCACCATTACAACGACAATCTCACTATTACAAGGACAATCTCACTATTACATGGACAATCTCACCATTACAAGTGAGGTGGACAATTCACCATTGGAAATAATGGACATCTCACCATTACATTAATGACACCTTCACCATTACAAGGACATCCTCTCACCATTACAAATGACCTCTCACCATTACAATGACAACCTCGCTGCAACAATGACAACCTGTCACCATGGCGACTCACCGTGACCGTTGCAAGCAGACCCTCTGGCACATTGGCGACGATGATTCCGATGAGGAAGATGACAGCATCCAGCCAATTGTAGCCAAGGACGAGGGCGATGACGAAGAAGGAGACACCGAGGAAGACAGCCACGCCCGTGATGATGTTAATGAAGTGCTCAATCTCGTGGGCAATGGGAGTCTTACCCACCTCCAGGCCACTCGCCAGGTTCGCAATTCGTCCCATCACGGTGCGGTCACCAGTCGCGATCACAAGGCCACGGCAGGTTCCTGCAAACACGCACAACGTCACTTACTTGCAACTGTTGTCACTGGTACAAGAAAAACTGCAATTTTATTAGCACAGTCTACATGACATGGTCAAGTGTCAAAGACAGAGACCAGCTGGACATATTTTACATCTACCAAACAATTGCCATTACAAATGACCTCTCCCAAATGAGTGTGAACTGACAACCTTTCACCATTAAAACAGGCTATCTCTCATTATTACAAACGACAACCTCTCTCTTTTACAAATGACCTCTCACCATTACAAATGACCTCTCACCACTACAAACGACCCACATATTGCGGTGAAGCGGGTGCGTGAAGGTGGCAGAAGAAAGAGAGGAAGGCCAACTAAGACCTGGGGCAGGACATTTACAGAAGTTCAGAAATCAACTGGAATGATGCCAAAATAATGGCAAAAGTTGTCGCCCGATATACCAAAATGAACAGGAGGAACTAAGTGTCTAAGTACGTAACGTCAGAACGAAGTAAACCTAGGCAGTGCACATCAATAGAATATGAGATAATTGGTGGACATAGCTTACCGTTACCTGGAACCCTTAAAGCGACATGATCAGTTCGTGGCTTTTTATTGCAAAATCATGTTAATCAGTATAAGTTATACTGCATCGCGTGATCATGCATTTCCTTCCGGGCTTTTAGCCACGCCTACAACGTTTTCGAAAACGCCTCGTGGTCGATGTGTACACAGAGTTAAGTGCCCTTACTGCGTCTATTTTCAACCACTAAATGGTACATGAAAACATATTTTGACTGTCTTTATGCTATAATAGGTATAATTTATACCGTATAACATGATTTTGCAATAAAAATAAAAAGCCACAGACGGACCATATCGCTTTAACAAAGGCAAGCTACCTAGAGGAAGACCAGCAAGACACTAGAGAGACAACTAGACAGTGGAAGGGAACCATCTGGCAGATGTGGAAACAGCATGACGTGACCTTGCCCAACCACAGGATACTATGGCTACACAATTATGAACGTCAACTAAGTAATATATATTGCACGCAGATGGTGACCATACTTTTTAACCCCTACATAACAACATTGATGATGTTTTAGCAAGTATGCAAGGGCACAGCTTGGTCACCTTTTGTATACACAACACATAAGTGTGGCTACATTTACTAACTTTACTTGATTTATGTCGTTCGGTAATTTACTTCCAATCAGAAAGTGACAACCCCATCTTACCACTTCGTGTGGTCTTGCTTATTTAAAACACTGAATTTGACCTATATTTGCCCTGATTATTATTTGACCTGGCCTACCTTCAACAGCATTGGTGGAGAAGAAAGCCAGGTTCTTCGTTTCCAGTGGGTTGTCGCTGGTGCATTCTGGGGAGCGGGACTGAGGTTCCGATTCCCCGGTCAGGGAAGAATTGTCGACCTGTAAAAGTAACTCAACTGCTTATAAACTTAACTTATTAAGAAGCTTGTTTATCACAAACTGCAAGTACACATCATGGTACATATCTCTGCCATGTTCGAAGATATGATTTATGAGTGTAGTGATCAATGTTTTCAAATAAAAAAAATTGCGTCACAAATGTTTAAAAGTGACATTTACTGTGCCTTGATATGTAATTTGTATTTGATCGAGTGTCTTTGTAACATTTAAAAAGATAATGTGTTTCAAATTAAAAATGCAACACATCTTATAGTAACAAACGCACATATGACTGCAAAGTCTGTTAAATTCTTGCTCATTCTTTTCAGCCCCGGAAAATTCCAGTTAGTCTACAAAACATTCCAGGAAGTCTACAAAAAATTCCAGGAAGTTAGGTGGAATGAGGCGGCAGGTGGCCCTTGACTCTGCCCTCAGTTGCCAGGGCGCAGGTAACCAGGCTATATCCAGACTCTCAAAATGTCATGTCCCCGCGGACTGGCAGACATTGTGTTCACTACCGCCTGAAGGTAAATGTCAACACATGTGCTTGTTGATGTGGCGTCTGCTGATGGGGCACTACATTTAGCAAGCAAGTGTGAAATGTAAACACAATAGAGGTAGTGTAGCCAGGTGGTGCAATAATAGAATAATGCTTAACTAAAACACCTGATCAATTATCAATTAATTGTCCTACTTACAATGTAACAGACATATTTCTTGCTAATTTTTCATCCAATGTTGTCCATTAATTTCTCATCAATATTTTATCCATATATAATTAAATATATATATATATATATATATATATATATATATATATATATATATATATATATATATATATATATATATATCAGTGATGCCCAGGTGAAAAGAATTCCTGTATAGACAATAAAGATTCTTGAAGGAATGTCACTGAATACAATTTTATTACAAATTTGCATTTTCCACATTTAATAATAAATTCCAAATGCTAATGGCTGCAGAACAAATAGTCTTTTATCATTTCAACAATATGCTATAAATGTTGCTTGACAAAGACAGGTTTAATCACATGGAAGATGACTACACTAAAATGTAAAATGGATTGATGTAAAATTTGAAACAAAAATATATGGAATTTAAACAGGTCAATGTGGCATGTGTGCACATGTGGGTGCTCGCTCGCTCGCACGCACGCGCGCACGCACGCACAGCAACATGCTACTGATTTTCCAGAAGCAACCACAACTGATCCGTTTGAAATCTACCAAAATGTGCCAAGATAATCAGTGAGGAAGGTGGCAAAGTGCATGATCGTACCTTGAAGCCGTGCGCACTGATGACGCGGATGTCAGCAGCGACACGGTCCCCAAACTTCACCTCAATGACGTCACCAACGACCAGTTCCTCCGCATGCAGGTTGAGCTTGTCGCCATTGCGGAGAACCAGGGCGAACTGCAAGGGCAGAGAGCAAGGTCAAGGACGCATGATTAGTGTCATACAAAGACAGCATTCGAAGTCACTATAGAGAGCCACGGTTGAATTTCACTTCATAACCAATTTGGGTATAAAGCCGCCATATAATTACAGTCACTTTAGGATGGTCTGAAATGTGTAGGGAATTATTCCTGCTATTCTGATCACGTCACCATCAGGTGACTTAATACTCCAATGTACATATATTTGCATGTTGTATTCAACATCCACCCTAGTACAAGCTCACGGAGTCATAGCAGTGTCGCTTGACTCGCTTCCACAAGATTTATAAAAGCTACACAGCAAAGGTGTGATTTTGTGTGACGTAACAGTTGGAGTAAACCTTTTGAGTTGACATTCACTGACCAGTGTCAACATTCACTGACCAGTGTCAACCATTTGATGACATCAGTACTGGATGACAGGTGCCAGGTGATGAGATGATTTCTGATCAGTGATGCAAGCACTGACCAATGACATAAATCATGTAATACAAACAAGCATTGACCAGTGGCAACTTGCCAATGACCAAAACATTGACCAGATATGTAAGCACCGACAAGTAACATAAGCACTAATTAATAACACAAACACTGACCAGTGACATGAGCACTGACCAGTGACACAAACACTGACCAGTGACACAAACACTGACCAGTGACATGAACACTGACCAGTGCCAGTGTCATATAGAATATTGACCTCAGGTCCATATTCCCTACAGAATATGGACCCACCCCATCAAATTTCCGGATAGTGTTCATATTCTATGGGGGTCCATATCTGACGTCTCATAGAATATGGACCTAGGGTCCAGAATCTATGGGGGTCCATTTTCTATGTCTCATATATTCTCATACATCATAGACCCTCCATAGAACATCGAATACACTGACCAGTGACATGAACACTGACCGGTGACCTAAAATGACTTACCTGGGGTATCAGATTTTTGAAGGAGTCCATAATTCGTGAGCTCTTTGCTTCCTGGTAGTAGGCGAAGCACCCGGTGACAATGACGACACACGTGAGCACAATACCCAGGTACAGCTGCAACAACAACACAACACACCCATCACACGCCTGCACCGACACACGCCTGCACCAACACACCCAGCACACGCCTAACAACACACGCCGGAAACCAACACACCCATCACACGCCTGCAACAACACACCCATCACACGCCTGCACCAACACACCCAGCACACGCCTAACAACACACGCCGGAAACCAACACACCCATCACACGCCTGCAACAACACACCCATCACACGCCTGCACCAACACACCCAGCACACGCCTAACAACACACGCCGGAAACCAACACACCCATCACACGCCTGCAACAACACACCCATCACACGCCTGCAACAACACACCCATCACACGCCTGCAACAACACACCCATAACACACCTGCACCAACACACCCATCACACGCCTGCACCAACACACCCATCACACGCCTGCACCAATAAAACCCATCACACGCCTGCAACAACACACCCATAACACACCTGCACCAACACACCCATCACACGCCTGCACCAACACACCCATCACACGCCTGCACCAATAAAACCCATCATACGCCTGCAACAACACACCCATAACATGCCTGCACCAACACACCCATCACACGCCTGCACTAATAAAATCCATCACACGCCTGCACCAACACACCCATCATACACCTGCAACAACACACCCATAACATGCCTGCACCAACACACCCATCACACGCCTGCACCAATAAAACCCATCACACGCCTGCACCAACACACCCATCACACGCCTGCACCAACACACCCATCACACGCCTGCAACAACACACCCATAGCATGCCTGCAACAACACACCCATCACACGCCTGCACCAACACACCCATCACACGCCTGCAACAACACACCCATCACACGCCTGCACCAACACACCCATCACACGCCTGCACCAACACACCATCACACGCCTGCACCAACACATCCATCATACGCCTGCAACAACACACCCATAACATGCCTGCACCAACACACCCATCACACGCCTGCACCAACACACCCATCATATACGCCTGTAACAACACACCCATCACACGCCTGCACCAACACACCCATCACACGCCTGCACCAACACATCCATCATACGCCTGCAACAACACACCCATAACATGCCTGCACCAACACACCCATCACACGCCTGCATGAACACACCCATCATACGCCTGCAACAACACACCCATAACATGCCTGCACCAACACACCCATCAAATACCTGCAACAACACACCCAACACACGCCTGCAACAACACACCCATAACACACCTACAACAACACATCCATCACAAGTCACCTAGCAGAGCAACCACGTCATCTTAGTTCACAAAGAATATATTTCAATAACAAATTAAACAACATTTGTATAGTTCAGGTTTGGGGTTAAATCCTTCAGTGTGATATTTCAGGGCCATACTGCCTGCCTTGCAATCAACCCTCTGACCAGCACACACCCGTTGCCTGTGGTCACTTTGGATTTCTCAGTCAGCTACAGACCACACTTTTTGGTATTCTGCAGACAATATCCCATTTCACTAGAAACTTCACAAAGAAATTTTGGTGGGAAAATAACAGGTACAGCCACGGGGGTTTCAGAGTTGTTCTGGCAGTCACATGAAAGTAGTAACTATGTGTAAAATTCCAAATATAAAAATTAAACTAAGAATTGTTTTAAGGTTGGCTGCCTGTTCCATGATCCAGAATCATGTAAGGGTTGAAATTATGCCCAGGCAGTTTGCCGAGTTATTTGTATTGGTCATTGGAAAACCGTGACATAATACCTTTAATGTACTTGATGTCCAGTTTCAACATTTATTATCATTACTCCAATTCGTAGTAAAGTCATTGTTTTCTATTTAATTAACTGTTTAAACTGCATAATCTGGTCCACTCTGTCGCAGACTCTCTGGCCCCTGTGAGACTCCACATACATAACTGTGGTGTTGCGTAATGTGTTCAATAGCTACTGTGGGAGTTGGTTGCACATACATGAATCATGTGTAAATGCCAACCATCAACCTAATTCCTAGCCTGTTCAATAACGATGGACATGATAACACAACGAAATGTCAAAGGTGGAAAAACTACTGAAATGAAATAACATGACAGAATGAAATCACGGCCGTGAGACTTTTGAGTTATAATCCTCCCCAGCATTGATCAGCAGGATGCTGACTCGGCAATGTTATATGTTAGAGATGGGAATGGAAACATTCCTCCCCGGGTATGTGCCAGCAAAAGTTAAACCACGAGCGTGAGAAGATGGCCAGTCTGTGCGGCAGGCTGCCAGCGTAACATCAATCATGCATCTAGAGACCCGTGTATATCATTTACTGCTTGTGGCTCTAGACAATGATGCCGTGTTGCCAACAAAAAATCAATACCCGTGGAGCTTTGGGCCAACGTCGGATTACAAGTGACGCTATTGCATAGGGAACACTCGTGCACAGTGCCACAAGATCAATGCTGGAGCACGGTCTGGCGTCTTTCAAGAGTCGTAAAACACACAGACAGTGCGGTGAATGTCAAAGGTTATTTGCACCGTATTAAACATAGCATTTTTTGAATAGTGTTCTATCGGCACGAACAGTATGTGTACACATACACAGCCATACACATACACATAAACCATGGCTGGGCCGGCATCCATATGCAAAGCCACATTAAATGTGACCGACAGATTTAACGTGGATGGCACATGTAATGGACAAGTACTTGTACGTGGACAACAAACATCTTGAGAATCGAGTGATTTTAGCCACTGGAGAAACTACATAGTGAGACCACTTGACCTGTCCCACACCTTGTGGGCAGATGGACGATTCCATATACACGTTTCAACGCTAAGGTCAAGATCTCAAAGTCGCATGAAGCACTAAGTTCACAAGTCCACCACCAACACTGTCTGACACTGTCTGACAATGACCGTACAGCTCTTGCCTACAGGCTATTTAATATGTTTTCAGAATTCAACATTCAGGAAATAGCATCTGAGATTCACTTGTGCCAGTTGTTTGACGTTATGGATAATCAAACGTTCTGCAGAAACACGCACAAATATATCAATAGAATAATAATAGTACAATAATAGTACTGAAGTTATGATTTTATTGTTATCCAAAAGTAATATGTTAAAACCGTTACTTCAGTTATCATAATATTTGGAATAGCAACTAGACCTCTACTAGAACAGTAAATAAACACCAGTCATTATTGGGTTTCATATTGTCAGGTAAATTTGTGCTTTGCAACTATGAGCCAGAATAAAAATACCACAGCTCTTCTTCTTTTCACCAAACACACACAATTATGGCAGATTTGGATTCCCCGTATGTCGTTTAGTTTTAGCTTGTCATGAAAAGTTGCTAAATTATAAAATGTTACACCTATGGTGTGGTGGGGCCATTTGTTCATCTGACACAGAACAGTCAAATCTATTAAACAGACTAGCATTTATAACCAATCAGACTGTGTGGAAATAAGCTTCAAATGCAGACAGTGGGAAGAGGAAAATTCCTATCACCTCCTAAGTAGCCTTCATAAGAGTAATATAATGCAACTGACCAGTGAGGGTCACAGCCAGGTGGAACTGTGATAATGGCAATTACAGTGACTGAGAGACTATGACTGAGAGGAGAACACCATCTTGGAGACTGGAGAACTGTGCTAATTGGTGCAAGGCTGGTCTACGGGGATTACTTACTCCTGTACTGCACTCTATAGTCTATACTACTACAGAAACAATCAACGACTGCCATCAGCACAGTGCTCTTGACTAACCTTACACCTCAATATAAGTAAGACAGCATATGACATCCCAGTGAAAACAATCCATAGTCAATGTAAAGGTAAGTTCTTATATAGCACAGTATCCAATCCTTAGGACTGTTCAAAATGCTTCACACTTTACTCCCTGGCACATCTATTCTGTGACCACCATCGTGGTTTCTCAGAGATGCCTCCAGACACACTGCAATTAATGCAACTATTCGTACACAAATATCCACCACTCTTTATAGCCAGGTAGTCATTCATACGCCTGAGTGGACTGGAGCAATGTAGAATGAAAAAAACTTGGCTGAGGCTTGACATGGCAGCCATTGCGCTACTACTGGCAATCATCATAAGTATAATGAAATATTCACGCAATAAAAACAAACTTGCTTACATTGTCACCCGGGACGTCTTCCTGTTTTGTGGATTGAATCGTGTAGGCAACGAAACACAAAATGGCACCGATCCAGAGCAGCGTCGAGAAGCCCCCAAACAACTGTTTGCAGAACTTCACCCATTCCGGCGTCGTTTTCGGAGGGCTCAGTTCGTTCGGTCCGTCCCTCTCAAGCACGGCGCGTGCTTTCTCCGGGGTCAGACCCTGAAACCATAAAGATATTTGTGACATACGACATCAAAATACACACATTTCTGTCATTAACAACCTTTAACAAAACTGCCATTCAAATATAAATAAATAGTATATATTTTATGTAACACCACATCCATTAATGTTCATGGTGGGATACATGGAACTAATAGAAACAAAACACTTTTAAGTACAGGAATACATAATTTCAGATATTAAAAGTTACAGTTTAGAGGAAATGGCTTTAAGTTGTATTTTTTACAGAGCAGTTTAATTAAGTTGCTACATCTTACTAGTGTTTACATCTTAAGGTGAACATTTATATATTAAGTATGCTATTTACAAGCACATACATGTGCAAATAGCTTTTTGCTCCGGTGTCCGTCTAACATCTATTTTCTATTTGTGACATCAAAACATTACCACTGTCGAGATGCACACTTTAATTGTACATAATTAATGTCACTGTTAATTACAAAATTAATGCTAAAATAACGCTGTTGTTTTGTTGACAACTCCAGTAAGATTGGACCGTGTGTTAATGTCACCAGGACACTTTTATCCCGTGGACCCGTGTCGTGTACCTGGCTTACAACTATACTCCAAATACATGGCATAATTGACATCACATTACTGAGGCAGCCAGTGACACTCCAAACACACAGCATTGACGCTACACACTAATTATAGACATTGGATACAATCACACGCAAAACAGGCTTTCCCCTTAATGGAAGCTCCAAAAATAGACAAAAACCAGTATCGAATATACACTGCTCAGACACAGGACAGACAAAGGAGGCTTGGTCCAGTGTCTAATAATAACTTGTGTTTATTGTGGCTTCCAAGAGAGTGAAGTCTCACCTGCATTGATTATGTGTATTAGAGCGTGACAAGTAGGCAGGGATGTCACAATGTCACCTAGCTGTCCTGGGATACACATCGAATCCTGGCAGTTAATATAATTATTATGTTTTTTGGTGCCTGACATTTAAAAATATATTTATTTTCTCCAACCTCTCTGATCGTCTGTTTTTCATTGTGGAAGACTCAGATAAAAGTGTGCCATTTAAATGTCATAGGATCAACTATGTGTTTATCATGGTATTTTGATGTACAAACAAAAAAGATGGTCAGATGAAAGAAAATGTCATCCTTTATCTTCAAACACTAACTAATCCTGAATATATCAGTCATTTTTTCCCCAACTATCATAATTATTACATAATTAATATCACTGTCTTATACCAAGCATAATTGCATTCACTCACCTGCTGTAAGTTCCCGCAGTTACATATTGACAATCAGTGTAGCACCGTAGGCCAATCAATAAAAAAGACCCAACACAGCGGTACTAATTACCAATGTTGGCCCAATTATCCTTCGGATTGCATTCATGCAAACAACAAATCTAGCGTCTCATTACCATGGCAACCTTTCTGCAAAGGTACAAATTAAGAAAGAATTCTTCAGTGCGTTCCGTTTCTTTATTTATTTCATATGCCCATAATTTTGTCATTATATTACAATGGATGAATTTGATATTTAATTTAAAAAACATTTACAAGTGATAACATTACTTGAAAAGAAACGCTAATCCATTATATCGACCATCTCACTGACAAAAGTGACATTTAATACGGTAACAACAGCTTTATATAACTCACTTAGTGGATTAAACATAAATTTTATAAACACTAGATCCATAAAAACCACAAATAAAAGCCTTAGATGTGGATCCACTAATATTTAATTCAGTAGTCCGGCGCCAGCCTCAGAACAGTGTTCATTTAAAATTCTCATCAGAAACAACAGCAGATGGACTAAAACAACACATTCACGGCGCCTCCAAAATAGTTGGTCCATCTTTATTCCCAAACCCAGTAACACAGTTTCGGAGTGACAACGTTAGAATTTTGGAAATAGCAACATAAAAGCAGTACATCCTGAATGTAATTTTAGTACATTGTGAATATTTTATAAGTGGGTAAACCCGATCAATAAAGATCAGAATAATAATATCATCTCGGAAGAAAAAATTATGCAATTTGAACGAACATCTAGATATACGTTTTCCCATGTCTATTTGTGAGGCTGCCTTTTTCCAAAGGTATTGCTCATGACCACACGGAGGTATTGATTGCGACTGCAGCAGTACCAGAGGTGGGAGACACCAAGGCTGCAGCAGACACTCAGCAGACAGGGAAATGTCAGCTGCTCTCTACCAAGGAGTGGCTGTATGTGACAACGGTGTGACGGTGTCTTCTTACCAAGTCACCAAATGTCACCCTGTCTCCCCCACAGATGTCTTAGCCACAGATTAACCTATCAAAACTGGGCCCAGGGCCAGAGTACAGCAGCTAGTTTCCACCAATAGGAAATAGGAGCAGTCACTGGGGTGAATCATGTGAGAGGTCTCCTGGGGTACAGAGAGGACCTGTATGTGAGAGGGGTGGGGCTGTTATGTAATGAAAACTAGGTCTGAGGGTTAAAACATACTTGGGTTTTTGAAATGACTAGTACGTGTACTTAGTCAACAGTACTTGTCAACTGTCATGTACATATTGTGTACTCCTTGGACACAACTTGCATAGTCAAGTGTTACATGACACAAACTATTCTTTCTTTGGTTTCCCTCAACCATGGATATTTTTATATCCCCGATTCTATGTACAATACCATATTTTCAAAATAGTTAGTTTATTATTAGTTACTAATTAACTTATACCTGAATTGCTCAAATATGTTTAAATCTGTATATTACTTGACCTAAGCTTACTTGCCACTGTCCTTGCAGTGACCAGTGGCTGTCCTTGCAGTGACCAGTGGCTGTAATGTCTCAAGGTAATTAGGCCTTGAAAATGACAAAACTGGTCCAAGGCCAATTTGCCATGCATTATGGCGGTGCTCCCAAACACAAAAAGCCAAGGCCAACCGCCCTTGCTCTCAATATACATGGCCACTTGGCCCCTGTTGGTAAACATAATATTATTCTGCAATGGTAATGCTTGCAACATCGCGGCACAAGCAGAGGTCAAACCACGTATGTACGAGAATTGGGCAGATAAGACGGAATGAATAAAACAATAGGAACAGAGCCTAACAATGACTGAAATGACATGTCATAAGAGAGAGCATGACGGAAGACACACATGGCAGTAGTGTCCTTCATTAGCCCTTGAAAGGGACAATCCAACGGGAATGGCAACAACAACGTACACGTGTGTCAGCCTTAGAAATGTGCCATGTGCTTGTGAGCTAAATGTGACAAATGGTCAGAATCAACAGCCACATTGCCAGCGTTGTCATTTTAAATCAGAAATTACAATTAGCCCGGAAGGCCAGAGAAAGAAGTGAATGCCAATCAATACCACACTTAACGAGGTATGCACAGATTAACCTTCATGTTAGTCTGTGGCACTGTGGGGCCATCCAACATACAGTGTACACCGGCTACTCCTGGCCACTGTTAACAAGACTAGGGCCATGTCCTGGTCACTGTTAACAAGACTAGCCGTCATGTCCTGGTCACTGTTAACAAGACTAGCCGTCATTTCCTGGTCACTGTTAACAAGACTAGCCGTCATGTCCTGGTCACTGTTAACAAGACTAGCCGTCATGTCCTGGTCACTGTTAACAAGACTAGCCGTCATGTCCTGGTCACTGTTAACAAGACAAGCCGTCATGTCCTGGTCACTGTTAACAAGACTAGGGGCTTGGTCACTGTTAATACATTGGACAATTAAAACACTGTAAAACCCACAAGTCCACTGTGATTGAAATTGAATACCCATCATAAATGCAAGCAATGAAGGGTTGTTAGACACTTTTAACATTGCATAATCCGTTAGCCTAGCCAGACAGTCAAGTAAGTTAACAAAGACATCAGTATATGCAAGGCCAGACAGGTAAGCTAACAAAGACATACTCGTAATACTCATACATACTCGTAATATTATACTGTGTTGCTGACTCGGTGGTAGATTGCATAGCACACTGAATGTGTCAGTCAGACATCATAAACCCAGTAAGTATATATAGCCCATGAGATGGTAGTTAACCCTTTTGCTACTCTGGTGAGTGATAAATTAAACTGATAGCACATTAAACCTATGACTTGACACACTTCTATAAATTTCCATTCACAGATATAACGCAAATCCCAAACATGTGTGCAGTACTTTGTCGCAGCCACATTTCTGTTGTTTACAATCTGCACAGCAACAGTGAAACGTCCTCACTCATTGCCTGTTGTCAAGGTTACCAAACTGCAACAATAGCCAGAATTAGTGGCTCAGGTGATGCATGTTTTATTGCATCTTGTCAGTCCAAACGTGACGA
This sequence comes from Ridgeia piscesae, assembly GCA_025642075.2. Classification (NCBI taxonomy): domain Eukaryota; kingdom Metazoa; phylum Annelida; class Polychaeta; order Sabellida; family Siboglinidae; genus Ridgeia; species Ridgeia piscesae. Next base: position 404,083 of record JAODUO010000189.1, read on the forward strand.
TGAATTCGAGCAATTTTATGCCAGTGAGATTGATTGATTTAGCCAATAAATGAATGTCGCTAAAGCTCAAAGTAATTCTGCCATTGGACTCACAATAAACACAACTTAGTATGGAAACTATACACTGTTTAATATATGTCAAATATTATGTTGGTTGTGAAACTGGAACCCTGAGTGACAGTGTCAACATTTAAAATGCACAATGCCACTGACAGCAAGTGAATGGGTAAGATCAGGAAATGAACTACCTGTGTTGCTGCCCACAGGTATGTGTGAATACTTTATGACCCACACCAGTGTGTCACCAGCAAGAATAGGCCAGTATACAGGTGTGCTTCAAGGTGCACATGCCAGTGACACATCCTGGCCAAACAATGCAGGGCAGTTAGTCACAGTTTAAATCTAAGTGAGCGGTTGATGCCTATGTCAACAGTCAACAACAGCCGACCTACTTTTCATTTACCTGTACCTTACGTAAAACATGATTATATTTTGATAATAGTTATGTACAATTGCACTGACATAGTAGAAAGGCCCAATGTGGCATATCCAGGCCAAATATCTGGGACATTTGAGATTTATATCATGTCTTGGATTATATATCTACTAATGTTTTATAACTTTTGCAACTTTTTATTTATTTAACCATTCATTTTTATTTTTAAATGCGGTTTATCTACATGTATAAATTGCTTATTTATCAATTGTACAAGCATTATCATAACTACTTATACATTATCCAACTTATGACCTTATATAATCTTCATCTACTCATACTTGAATCATATTTACTTTTTAAAGGCTATTTATCTGCCTGTAACAGCATCAACTACCCTTTTTACCTGAAATAAATGTATTCGTATTTGATACATGAAAGTGACATTTAATAGTAAGTCTCCATTTTATGGCAACCGCGTGCAGCAGTATTTTGTCAGTTGAACACAAAGTTAAGATCTCCAACTGAAATGTTCGTATTCAAGTCCAAAGTTTTGCAATCCTTCCTGTCAGCCATAAAGAACAATTCAAATAAATTCTTGGAAACAACTGCCAATGCTCACCCGATTGATCAAAAGATAAAACCACATAAAATTGGATTTGTATGTGTGCTACACTTGAGAGACCATCCGCTGTACCAAATGGGACGTTCTTATTCCCTAAATACATTTGGACGGCACTCAGCCCTGAAGCATCATCCTTAATCCCATGATATATTGGGGCAGCATTCTGCCACAGTGGCTCTGCTATCCATTTCACCATCCTCCTGTCAGTAGTGACAATGCTACTCCAGAAATTACATTTCACCAGCCTTCTACCAGCAGCAGAACTGTAGAACTGTAGAACTGTAGAACTGTAGAACTGTAGAACTGTAGAACTGTAGAACTGTAGAACTGTAGAACTGTAGAACTGTAGAACTGTAGAACTGTAGAACTGTAGAACTGTAGAACTGTAGAACTGCGTACGCCCTATTGTATACCGGTATACCACTGAACTGGTGTCATATAGAATATTGTCACAGTGGTAAAGTGACCGTGGAATCACTATTCTATACAGAATAATTACCCCCAGATCACTTTTCCACATTTATAGTTATAGAAATATGCCAATATAATGACACACACCCACATTTATCAACAATGACTTATGTACTATGTAGCCATGGGTAATATACTATACCATAGAAATATGACCAACCCACTCTTGTCAAAGGTGCATTTTGCCACCATTCTGTGAATAGACTGAGAGAGATCACATGGCATCTCACCATCCTTTTGTTAGGAGTGGCACTGCAACCTACCGTCATCATCGCCCTATTTGAAGTGGCACTGCTTTCCATATATTCATCCTCTCTCTGCCTGATGCATTGCAATGCCATGAGACATAACCCACCAAGTCATCAGGAGTAGTACATTTTACAAACAGATATTCCATGTTATGTCACACTGCCTGTAATCACATTTCTCTGCCTTGTTATATTTTACCAAGACTCTACCTGCTGAGGTGTTATTTTCCACACCATATTCTCCCATCTTCATAAGTGTAGGAGTCAGACCACATTTGCATTTTCCATAGGCAACCAGTATGTTTCCTTCATTTCCTACTAATCTTGAAGAGCTCTGTTATTGACAATTTCACAGCATATTTACCCTCCATAGACAGAAGTTCTGTGAAAAAATTAGTGAACTTCTAATACCTCAGGCTCCCACAAACTTCTGTCAAACCTTACGCCCCTCCATTTCTGCTTGAACCACCCACGGATTGCCCCTGATTACATCACCAAGCAAAATGACAACTGTAGTAATACGCAGAAATGCACCGACTGACAGCTGTCATAATTAGACAGCTGATGCCACGCTGCACGAAAACATCATTTATAATCACGCCACACTACATATGTGCTCACAGAAATTCAGACAACCTGCATAATGCTGCTTTTAAACGGTACTCTTTGGTCGGGTAATGGCAGACGAGCACCTTATTGTGTCTTACATCTGTAGTGGCATAGCTAGTCAAGTTACACTTCACCACCACTCTGCCTGGTGTGGCACAGTCCAGCTGTCCTACATTTCAACAACTGACCAGTGAAGATAAATCCCGTCTACTGAACCTACACCCAGCCTGATTAAGCTATTTCTAGGCAGGACTAAATGATTAGACAGTCAGATGTTCTGGACACGGAGAAACAATTAATCAGAACCACTTGCAGCTGCATCCATTTTCTTCTGCACCCTCTGGATGACTTGCGTAGTGGGACAAATTGCAAAAATCTGGATAAATGGGTGGAGCGTCCCGGGAAACGAGGCACTCATCCCAAGTGGGATCAGGGGAAGTAGACGTGATCAGGCTGCAGTGAGATGTCCTGTGTTGCTTTAAAGTAGTAAGGTCACTTACATTGTTCAAGTCTGTGTCTAGCCGCCGCACCAGTTCATCCATTGTGATGGTGTGTTCATCCTGAAACACACAGTGTGTGTGGGTGTGTATACGTAAATAAACAACAGCACAATCAAAAGTTCACAGTATATATTAACAGTCTGTCAAATGTTAAGGATCTCTGCCAAATGCACTTATATGATTAACACCTACATCGTGAGAACACAAGATGCACATAATGCTACCTATGTAGAGTGTTGCTTGTCTTGTCAGTGAGTCTGTACATATCTTTATACGTGTGTCTGTGTATGCTGAAGCATTCTCTGAGCTATTAACAGGTTTTACATCCCGTATTATTGATATTCAGGTGCAAATTCTGTTGTCACAGGCTCATAGAAAGCTGGTATTACAGATAATAAGCATTGAGAAAGAGAGGACGGGGAGAGAGACAAAGGTTGCCCAATAAAATAAGTTAAGGTTTACTAGACTCTCATTACCCCCTGTGGTATATGTGATCTATGGCCATTAAAAGGGACAACGGATTATATATAGAACTGACAATTTGATACCAGGGATTTGGTATATCATAAGGAAGAATATTCTTCAAGGGCAAAGTATTTCGCAAGGGTCTGTCTAGTCTATGAAACTGCCCCATCCACTTCCAGGGGTGACCAGCCACTGCCATTACTCAATCACAGCTGTCAGGGTGACTGACAGCTAGTCTGAGGTGTTTACATAAGGGCTGCTTGACTGCAGCAGACCAAGTCAGCTGTCCACAGTGGCCCTGAGAATGGGCTCTGTTTACTTACATGTGACGCACATAGTCACACTGAACTGAGGAAACTGATTCATGGGCAACCTGAGCAAGTAGCTTGGTGAAGTATTGAGATATATGTGAAACTAAGTGAGCATACTTCACGTGGGACGCTGGACATGACGTGGATTATGTAGAAATGGCACATCGGTTAATCATAAGTGACCACAAGGGGGTGTTGCTATACACCAGTCTATCGACATAATCGGATCCACACAATTTTCACTGTAATAGTGCAATAGGGCACCGAACTATCAATTATTAGTATCGTTGGCAAAACAAATCAACATGGCTACTTGTCCCCGTGGTATATTCTTTGTAAACACACTTTCTCAATTGTTTTAATTTCTTTCTATTTTGTAATTTTACCTTATTTATCAATTTAACAAACTGACATTAACAACCGTCAACCATGGCAGATTTCATTCAAGGATTCACTAGCTTTTGATTGAAATATCTCCAAGATCACGTGACGTAGCCACTCATAAGCGACCGCGACTGATCTCACGGCTACTTACTACATCACACACGTTACTACCAGGGTGATTCTTTAATAATAATAATGCAACATATAACATTAATGCAATACTATTGAAATTGCAATAGAGCTATGATAAGTTGACAATGAAACACTCCCCAAGTCATCGTTTCACCTACTTACCATATCAACCTCCTGTTTCAACTCTTCAAGTTCCAACTTCTTGTCTTTCTTCGTTTTCGTTTTTTTTTTAGGGAGCGCCACACCGGCAGTTTTGGGTGGTTGGACAGCATGACGATAGCTGTCTGACCGAGGTTCTTCCTGTAACACATGATACCAGCATTTAAACTTACGTAACAGTTATTGTCTATCAAAACATCTTAACAATACAAAGCATATATGGAATATATTGTTCATGACACCAAGAGTTGGGTGTTTTACAATAAATTAATTTACTTTGGGAAATTACCTTCTGAAACGTACAACATTTCAACCCATCAGCTGTGAGTTGAACATTTCACACACTCCATAGCAAGTTAAACTTTCTTATAAAACAAACAAAGCACGTAGCTGTGCACTTTCAACTAAAATTGTTTAGGTATCCTTGTTGGTGGAAACGTTTTAAAAAGTCCAAATAATTTCAGATTGAAAGTATGAGCAATGTGGGATTTAATTATTTGTAGTGTACACATTTTACCATCATCTTTACATATTCAGTCAAAATTCACACTGTTCAATCTCATTCAGCAGGTTTTGAATTGGCCTTCTAAAAAAATCCACTCAGTTGTTTGTGATATGAATCTGTATCCGACAGAATGGAAAAAAACATCATCAATGTTTGTACCCGGAGCCCCGGACTCTTTCACAACAGCCATGGCAAAGTTCAATGACACTTAAACAGATAAAGATTTCACAACTGTTACCCCTTCTTAGAAAAGCATTTACGATTGTGCACTTTACTGACCCTAATACACACCAGGTTGGGGGATACATGACTGGAATCGGTTGATCAAGAAAACATAATCTACACAAGCATCTACCCAGTAAAATGAGGTGGCTACGTGCACATCGTGTCACATAAGCAAAGAGCATACATAATGTGTGTCAACATTTATAAGACTGGTTTCTTGCACTCACTAAATGTCATAGCATTTGAAGTGTACATCACACTAAGAATGTAATCTATTATTCAGAGTAAGTTACATAACATTCATGTGACGCTCAACTCTACTAATGCTTATCACCCCAGAATAGGCACGTGACCTGATGAAGAGTCAGAATGTTTTAATCAAACAGTTCTACTCGCAAAGGTGTAATTTTTTAACTAACTTTCACCCTGGCAAACTGAATAATTCTGACTATTAATTATTAGTAGATCTATAATTTAGTTCCACACACTCCCACCCCCATCAGTGCGGCGTATATAAATAGTGTTAAGAATGTAGATGTTATACACTGGCCCAGCTGCAAGTCAAATATTACACTGACACTCTGTACTATCTTAGATATGAAACCACAGTTTACATGTACTAGATCATAACAGTAGGTTAATATTTGTCCACAGCTCGAGACACAGTTATAAAACATTCAGATCCAGCCACAACAACAAAACAAAGACGAGATAGAAAACATTTGGCTTCTGTTCCATGTGTTTGCTGATGAAAATACTATTCTCTGTCTTCAGACAAACTAACCGACAATGGACAAGTACAAATTACACATGACTGACTGACGAAACATACAGAATGTACACAAATACATACTGGTTTTTATAATGTAGCTACGTCAGCATGTTACTCACACCACAGCAAGAGTTAATGAAATGTGGCGACGTTCTAATTGCTTGGAGCAGAATTGTAACCTTCAGCCTAATGACCTAATGTCATTTCTTCCCTGCTACTGAACAAGCCAGATGAGCTGGAAATGCCAAGGAAACCTTATTTATCCAGTCAGACTGGCATTATGCTAGAGGCCATGACCTTGGTTCTGTCAAAGTTACCTGTCTTACTGACTTGTTTTGTTCAATGTCAGGGAGTACAAAACAGGTCACAGGTCAAATAAAATATGAGTAACGCAATTGTAAACGTTCCATATATTTCAGTTGGTTTGCTGGACCTGCAGCGTTCAGTATACTTGCCAAAATGTGCTCTAAATAGTTGGCACAGACAGATTCTGTATTGAATATGCATGCAGCAGGCACTATAGAAACATGTTTGGACCTGTCATCTAGGGATGTCCTCACGAAATACGATCTACCTACCGCCATAACACCTGCCACTTTACCAGCTCATTCGTAGTAATTAACCTCACACGAGACTCTTACATGTGTGACTTACATGTATGTAAGTGGCTATCATATCACATGTATATTATATAATCTGTGTTGTTGACGACGGCGACACACCTGTTAACTAGCATAGCCACTGAGTAAGTTATATATTAGGACCAGGCTAGGTTGCGTAATGTACACCGATGACACACTTAATAATGAATTACTAATGAGATAGAAACATGACTTAGCATTTACCTAATGAGTATACTACATACAACTGTAGCTGCACCAATAGCCACCTTTAAAGAATGGAAGCTAGTGACCATTAAAAATAAAGCCCCTGACAATAGCACATTCACAAAAGAACTAGTTTTAACCCTGATGTAGTGACAGTTGTGAATTCCTAACCGTGTGACATTGGTTTCAACAAATAAGATTCAGTCAAATGTTTAATGAAGACCCACGGCATCACTAAGTGTCCAGTTAATGGATTGAAATTATTCTGCTCTGTCGCACATTTCACACAGAGCTAAACTGTTCAGATCTTTTTAGATATTCTGATGGTTTGACTTGATCTAATGCAGCACTCAATAAAGACAGTTCAATACAAAGCCAAACAAGCTCGACTTTGAACTGATTGATTAAACTGTTGATGTTTAGTAAGTAGTAAATTTACCAAAATGATACTTATTTCTGGCTATATTAAAAGACCTGTTTATTACCAGGTAGTTCAACAAAAATATATTTTATGAACTTCACATGTACATTTATGGCTTTCACTTCATTTGCTTAGTTTTGATTTAACATTTATACTGACCCAGAGTCCGTATCCCTTGTCAGAACAGGCCTTTATGCAGGAACATTTTGCCTGTCTTAAAATGTTGTAGTAGACGCATGCATATCAACTCACATACATGGAAGCCTGTCCAAATGTGTATGCATATTATTGCATACACAATAATCCATGAGCACACACGTGTGACATCCATTTTCAGAATATATTTGATATGTTTTCCGAAGACCTGTTTGCTCCTTATTTTTACCTGTCCACTATAATTTCTGGCCATCCAAAACAGACTTTATCTGTGCAAAGGATGGGTTGGTAGCTACAGTTATGCATCAGAACTGAAATATTTCTGCCACATGCATCTGTATGTGTACAACACAAGGCTAATAATACTTTAGTTTGGATCCCTGTAGCAAAAAGTTATCTACACTAAGATAGCTTTATTATCTCACAGGAAACATGAAATGCCCGTGAAAAACAACATCTGCAATAGCCAAAATCAAATGCTAGTATCAAACATGATATCACATACAACCTGGTGCATGACTTTTGAAACAGTACAGTAAGTGCTGTGTTTTTATAGAACTGCATTTGCATGGTGCCTTCACAGACCTTTCAGGCATCTGGTATCCATTTATCCTTACTACATTTTACATATGTACGTGGTATTTACTTTAAGTCTATAATTTATAATAAGTAATATTATTTTGACATATTATTTACACATTTTCTAGTGACATACACAATTGGAAGCTGGGAGTACACAGCTAATTCAATGCATCTAATTTCCTTTAGTTTAGAAGATGGTACCAGAGGCTGGAGGTGTGGGTTCTTTGGTTTCATCTGGTAGATTATTTCACCAGTTTAATATAGGATTAAATACACATAAATATTGCAACATTTGACTGGCTGGAAGTGCCACGGTAGTTTCGAAGTAGTAATTATATAATACAACAAATGGAAGTCATGGCTCAGGCCTGGCTGTTGAAGTACCTCGTCTTGAACAGCATTACAGTATAAAGCCATGTCTTCCAAATGTATGCTAAACACACCGCAATGTCGTCTGCATGTTATTGCTGCTAATAAGAGTTATGCTCATTTGTACAATTCATAATATAACGCGTATGGCTTGGATATTGTGGGCGACAAACAAGGAACACACAACCTTGAAGCAGACCGCAGCCCGGGCGAGAGGGCAAAACAAAAGGGTGATGTGACTTGACAGAAAATAATAATACGTAAGCTGTAGACCACAATGTGTTGCAAGCGTTACTGAAAAAAACCCAGCCAGTTTACGTTTCCAACTAATGTACAGTAAGTCAGGAACGTTGTGTGCTTAGCGATATTTGATACACAGATGCAGCGTTCTCGCGACCCTAGGAAACACAGTCGGTAAATGAAATTTGAACCGAGCAGCGACTCTTGTATTGTGGTAAATTTACAGTACGCGGGCTATTAAAATAACCACACTGCAAATTAAGTTATAAGTATATGAGAAAATAGTGGACATACACACGCATAAAATTTAAATTTAACTATTAAATACTGTGGAAATGAACGTAATATTGCTTACCTCCTTGCCCTTGATCTTCTGGGACGCCATTTTGAAAGAAGGGCGGGACTTAGTGACGATGTTTGCACGTGAACGGCTACTGCCAATCAAGGTGTGACGTCAATGCCATTTCGCCTGAAACCGAGGAGAGCAGGTGCTTTCATAAATAATAGCACAATGGTTATGAGTAGTTAGCGCCGTTAAAATAGTGTATTTTAATAATAATAATAATAATAAGTAATGGTTTGATGTTGTTGAAACAGCATTATTACGATGTTCATGTAGAATTATGTTATGCTTCGAATTATATTGTGACCATTCGACTACTGTTTAGAAGGTCAATGGGCGGTGTGCTAGCTCTGCAGTGCAGTCTGGATGCTGTTTCATGGAGATCGACATAGCCTACCGCGATTTTTATGTGTGTACGGGAGTTTGTATGTTCGTTTGTATGCGTGTACGCACTACGCAAGTGTACAAGTATACGTCTGCATATACGTGTAAGCGTGTGCGCGTATGGACGCCTTATATATTAATTCGTGTGTGCGTGCGTGCGTGTGTGCGTGCGTGCGTGCTTGCGTGTGTGTGTGTATTTTGGATGTGTGTGTGTGTGGAGGGGGTATTTGACATGTGGGGCATATGTCTGTGCGTGCGTGCGGGCGAGAGAGCGAGCGAGCGAGCGTGCATAATGTAGGCGCCTGTATATGCATAATATTAGTGTTCACAGATTTGCAAATGTTCCTCAAATATGCTGCTAAAAGTGGAAATGAATATATATATATATATATATATATATATATATATATATATTAATTATATACCCCTATGTTTCATATATTACCCTCCATATACCATCGGAGAACTATGCCCTCTATTAGCAATTAACAATTCAGATATTGCTTAATAATAATTTGTACCGTCTATAATGCAAGGTAATTGCTTGGTCTCGGACTTACATTGTTGGTAAAGTTTGCCGAAAGATGGAGCTGATTAATAGCATTTGATGCAATCAATATTATTGTCAATGGGCATTAGCCCCTACTCGTCACACTGGGCAGTCTGGCTGACAGCTGAAATCACTTCGACGCATGTCACGGTGACCTTTTAATTAATACTCAAATGTAGCACCTTTCATGTTATTGTTTATAACTATGGCTACCTAAGCAGGACTTAACGTAATTTATCAACTTATATTTTACAGCTCCAATCAAACGAACAACACCAAATGAGTGTAGCCTATTGGAGGTCTACATTGGCCCTAATGCACAATGGTTTGATACAAACTGTGCATATTTTGATGGATTGGTTTTGATCCAGCAAATCACCTTTTATTCAGCATACTAACTTTACAATCTACTTCATGCTTTTAAAAATGAGTAATCAATTACCAGATTACAACCATGTACACGCGCTGGCCAGGAGCGCCCATAGACGACTATAGCTAAAAAAAAGTAACGGGTGGGCGGGTCTACAAATGCAACTAGGTCACGCACACCTAATATGGCATTTGCACCTGAATCGACGACAACAGCCTGACCTGAATTGTAAACATAATTATGTGGGGCTTTTTGGAAACTTATTTACGATGCCTCAACGCTCAACTGGGTCGACAACAAGGCAATTTAGGTTACGTAACCCTTTTTGACAAAACTATTTAATTATGTCTTCGTGTACGTGTGATCTAGGGCCCACCTCTTGCAGTAGGTAGGCGGGAAGGTATAAGCCTTACACGAGAGGTTCAGACAAGGGGACGCGCTCGGTTGGTTGAAATTAAGGTCAAGTCGGTGAAATAATGTTTTCCATCTTGATGGAAATGTGTTAACTTACATGTTTTTATAGCGAATTATATATTGTGTCATTTATTTATACCACCGTCTATAACACGATGAAATGAAAAGGTTTCTACGCGTATTGAGGCATATTTACTCCAGGTTTGTTATAGCACCTGAGCATTTTGGGTCCGTGTTCTAAAAAACGTTGCCTTTTTAGAATTTGAGCAAATACGGCAACAGCCATGCTTCAAATATCACAAATCCTTGGCCCCTGGGTCTGCACGACCGAAAAAAAGATAACCAAGAACGCAATGACACGGACAGCACTCAACCAACTACACCTTATCAGGACATCTACACGCTCGCGCAAATACAAACAACGACTGTTTCTTGCATCAGTAGAGTCTGTGTTACTTCACGTGTGCAAAACATGGACAATGAAAACAAATATGACAAACGGCCCCGGGAGTTATACAACACAGGTTCGAGTCGCATTCAACTTTCACCGCCAACAGCATTTGTTAAACAGGGTAATATGCAAAGTCACGTATAAAATAAGAAGAAGACGAGTGAGGTTTGCAGGAACGAGTTGAATGGGGGGTTGAACCGGAACTTCGGCAATTGACACATCGTTGTTGCTCATCCTTGACATCGGGCGTCTGAGAAGATAGCGTGCAGCTGGACATTTTTCGCGCTGTTGTTCGGCACTTTTTCCGGAGTCTCATATCCAATATTTCGTCCCTGGCGAACACGATATCTAAAACCGAAGGTTTGTTAAAACGTTCGCCAACATCGGACTTCGGGTTTCACCACCAATGATGGCCTGTTATGACTTTCTTCTAACGGAACACATCTTACAGTGAGATATTTTTCGTCGTCTATCTTGAATTCGAAATTTTCAAATTTCACTAACATATTAAATTATAATACAACACCCGGTCATGCTAGCTCTACATGGCATGCTAACCATGCACCGTAGTACTTGTCAGGCAAGAGACGATGGCGTGCGTGTTGTCGACAAAACATGCATCGTAACGTCTACTTTTATCGAGAGGTCGAAACATGATCGTTGCCATTAGAAGCTTGGTAACTGCTATGCAAATGCATGCTCACATGCGTCCGTGATTGCGTGTGTGCCTGCATGGTAATCGCCATCTGTTTGCGTCTACAAATCCGTATTCTCAAACCGTGTATGATTGCCTGCTAACACGTACTCTTTTCAAAAATAAATTACCCGAGAAAACTATTCCACGAAACATACTGGCAACTAGAATATCATGGATTGTGCACGTGAATATGACATGCCCCTGGTAAAAACACACAAATCAAAATGCAAATTGTGTTAGCCTCACACAGACACAAAAACAGTTCACATTTTAGCACACACAAAAACAACAACTAACAAGTTGTCTGCCCTTATGAAACGAACGATATGTCACCTACTGCACTTAGTAGGCCTACAACTGGGCATTATTTTGTCCACATTGCCTTATGGCTGATCAGGTCACGTTACATGTTTACATTTCATCCTTTAGGAGACCTATTTGTATATTTGATTGCCTTCTCGGATTCAGTGGGAAGCGTTCAGCCACGCTGCATGTGTTGGACATACATATTCACCACTGTATATAGGCCGTACTCAGTTATGCAGCGGAGGGAATTGAAGCAATGTTGAGTGAACGAAATCGTTAGGCCCTACTCAGTGATATAGCTGAGGGAACTAAAGCAATGTAGAGCGAACGAAACAATCAGAGCATTTCAAGAGGCAGCCAGAGGATTCGAGCAGGATTATTTCTACCGAGAGAAAATTTGTAGCTATATATATATATATATATATATATATATATATATATATATATATATATATTTTTTTTTATTTTTTTTATTATTTTTTTATATATATATTTTTTTTATTATCCACAATTACCATTTGGGTCAAATAAGGCTATTATATATATATATATATATATATATATATATATATATATATATATATATATATATATATATATAATACATGACACTGTTGCGTGCCGGAAGAACCTGTTTACGAATTATATAACTCACGAAGACGTTCTTGCGTTTGCGAAAATAACGGTTGCGCAAGACGGGTGCGTGGGTGGTTTGAAAGGTATATGACTCTGGGTCTGACAGCGATCATAAGACTTGTTGACAGCAACTTGCTGAAGTCGTTGAGGCGAAGGCATCAATGAAACGATGCATGACAGCTTGACATGCTCGAATGAAAAAGCAGACGAGCACGGAACACAGCGCGCCATTGCGCACGCGCTGGCTGCAGATGTTTGGCTTGTTGACGAATTGTTGCTATAAATATAATGTGTTTCTATTTAATACTTCTTTTATTCGGAAGATAATATAATAATTATTTTGTTGAGTAGAGATATGTTAATCTAACACTACGTCGGCGCCATCACCACACGACAAATATATAAATTTCAGTATTTATTCATTAAAAGCGTCTTATAAAGACGTTGTTCATAACCAATAGCGGAGAGACCGTTGCAACGGGTAACTAGCTTACATAGTTCTGTTTTCTAATTACATGACGTCACCAAGACCACGTGATTATGTCGTCGATCAACGTAAGGGTACTGGGCCTCCGTCCTAATTACGTGTACAAACCTTTGGGTGCTTCGAAAGAACAAACTTAACAGTTTGGCCCTATACAATGTAGCAGTGCAACGTATAAATATGGCCAAAATTGTGCCTCGTCATCATCATCATCATTATCATCATCATTATGCAGCCGCAATATCCTTTAGTTGGGCGAAGTCCTCAGCATACTGTTTATAGATCTGCTTGCCTTAGGTTACCATCTGCTCGTCTTTCCGCCGTCTCGCCGGTCTTCCTCTGGGTAATAAATTATTTCTCTTCGTTAGGTTCCGGATGACGATATGCGATGTCCATCGGTTATCTCGTATTATGCTGATGTTCACTGCCCAGGCCCCCTTCCGTCTTCTGACTTGTTCAATCACGTCTATGGCCGTTGTCCTCTCTCATACACAGATGTTTGTTTTTCTACCCTGGTATGTTATTTTAACATATATTTCTTTCCACTTTTGCTTGTGCGGCTGCTAGCGTGTTATATTCCTGATTGGTGAGTGCCCAAGTTTCCGCGCCGTATGTCATTGCTGGGAATACGCATGAGTTGTAGACTTGTCTCTTCAAGCATGTTCCAATGTTGCTCTTTGAGATGTCGCGGTGCTTGGCGAATGCTGTCCATCCGGTCCTGATTCTTCTTTGAATCTCCTTTTCCTGAGTTTTGGTTTCTGGTGCTGTGTCGCTATCCGAGGAGTCGCGGTTGTCAATGTTCTCTACTAGAGTGGTGTTGACATACATTTGGTGAATCGTTTTCCATCATCACATTTGTCTTCGAATTGTTCATCTCTTGATCTTCGCGTTCATTAAGTAGTTCCTGAAGCATTCGTTGTAGTTCATGGGGCGCATTAGCTTTACGGGTTGTGACGTTCTAAAAGACGAGCGGTTACTGACTGTCATTGAACAATCGGGTTTAAACTGCTGACATTGACTGTTTGTGGCTGACAGACCAATTGGTAATCAGGTAGTTTTACGGTGGTTGTCCTCCAAGTACGCATCACGTTATGCTGTTCACGTCAGACGCGAAGTTGTGTGGGTCACTTGTTAGACGGTGTCCCGGTTGAGTTCCCTGGCATAAGAAGCTGACTCTGATAATGATCATAGGTCCGACTGACATAGTGAGGTATTGACACAGCAACGACCACTGCCCCGCCCTCCTTGCAAGAAGGGATGTCTGGTGGGTAACCGGTCATGCCGAGCGACGAAACAGCGCAAGAGTTGACGTTTAAGCGATCGATCCAGTATATATCCGGCAATCGATCAGCACAGCAATGCTGCGGCGAACGGCCATTTTACGGGCGCACGCATGCACATGCGCACAGCTGCATCGACACTTCAACGTCGCCAAGAGCAATTATCTTCGTAATGACATGTGCGACGTTTGAGTAATTAAGAGTGTCGTGCCTCTGGCTGCAAGATTGCGCCAGGCACAGATGGTGCAGTGTCGTAAACGGTTTCATCACATGATGGAGCCTTTGAAGGTGTTTCGACTTTGATTAGTAGAAATCTGTCATGTATTTTTCGTTTAGAGCAAATCGTTGTCTTCATTTGCCCATCTATATAGCGGGCATGCACGCTAGCAAGTACATGCTGTTTTCAAGAGATGAAGAGATACATGAAGGCATACACCCTGGGTAACACTGCATGAGATGAACATACCAGATATCTGCAAGACATGAAGAGAGCAACATGTACAGACAGCAATATATGACGAGATTAGGTCAGACCCTACAAAACACCGAACGCTTGAGTAAAGATAGAACGCAAGAGATGACGAGAACAATATATGCAGTTAGCAGATGCAATAGACGAAGACACCGATACACAAAGACACCAATAGAAGATATAACACGTATTACGTAGAGCTCATGGGTAGAGCTTCGGACTCTCGACTACGAGAACCCGGGTTTTTCCACTATACAATGCTCCAGTTCACTCAGCTGTATAAATGAGTACCTGGCTATAGACAGTGGTGGATATGTGTACAAGCAGCCTTCGCGCATTAATTGTAGCACATGGCTGTATGCTTCCCAGAGAAACCGAGATGGTATCTAAGTGAACACGTCTGTCAGGGAAGTAAAGTGTAAAGCGATTTGAATGGTTCTGAGGGTGTCTTCCCGTTATAGCTACTTCTCGTTATAGCTACTTTTTATTCCCGTTATAGCTACTCGTTAAGTTTGACAGGCAAACTAGTCCCGTTATAGCTACTTTTCTATTTCTCCATTTTACAATGTAACAAGATAAGGGAGCATTAACTATTTCATCTCCATCCAGCTGATGTCCATGAGGGGTGGACGGCTTTGATATAAGTGTGTCCCACTGAGGAATTTCAACAAAGTCAAGTGATAATTTTTAACGAGTACTTGGTGGAGACAAGGCTTGATGATGATAAAAAATCACCATGGACATGTGGAATGTCTATGTATATAAGTATATATATATATATATATATATATATATATATATATATATATATATATATATATATACAGGGGTAGAACTTCGGCATTTATTTTTACTAGACAGTGGGACTAGTAAAGTCAACAGTTTACTAGTTCGGCAAAAGGTTTACTAGTCCGGCAAAATATAAACCCAAATTTAAGTCGTTACAATTTGATTTAAAACTAAAAACAGTATAAGTTACAACCCCGGTAAACTAACAATGCACTTTTCATAAAGGTAATAAAGAAATAATTCAGAAATATCAAAAGTAATTAAAGATATGATCTGTATTAAAACACTATGCGATTGAAAAAGAACATCAATTGCACTCATTGCCCCACAGTACCATCCTACCATTATGCATTTTCCAATTTTCCATAATCATTCTGGAAATTTACCTCATGGGAACTGCTCTACTGGACTGGAAATAAAAATATCACACTAGAAAATTATAGACATAAAAAACCGTCAGTCTTACAAAGACAAGTTCATAGGTGGTGTCCATTGGACATGCCTAAGACTAAGAAAATGTCATTAATCAGTAAATGAAGCTGCTGTAGCCAGATTAACCTAAACATTAGTGGGATGCATAGACTCATGATCATAAACCGACACACCAAATATCATAAAAATCGAAGACCATTTTTGATTGATTTGACATGGAATGCCCCTGCACAGAAACTGACAAATGAACAAATTGAGGGATGGAATTCCAAGTTTGCGAAAGTGGTGAGGAAACATAATTTTTTGATAAATGCAATGCTGTACTCAGTACAATTAACGTAGTTGTCTTTTGAAGAAAAAAATTTGCACAAGTGTTTTATGGTATATTTTCTATTTCAAATAACTGACATTTACATTTATATATCATTCTTATAACTTTTTAAAATGTGTCCTTCAATAATACATTTCATGTAGGAATCTTACAGTAATCTGAAATAGTTAATGCTCCCTCTTGTTGTCCCCTCCTGAATTGTGTAATTAAAGAAGTAGCTATAACGGGACTAGTTTGCCTGTCAAATTTAACGAGTAGCTATAACGGGAAAAAACTGTAGCTATAACGGGAAGTAGCTATAACGGGAAGTAGCTATAACGGACCTAGACCGTCCTGAGGACTGCGCTATCTAAGAACTTGACTTTTACCCGGAAACAGATTCAGATAGCCGATTAACTTTAACCCTGGAGCAAACGAAGACAGCAGGAAATGAGGATACATCTAATTTGTGGTACGCCATAAGAGACAGAGCCACCGAGCGAGATGAGTGTCCGATCAGGGATGCTGTGCCTCATTCGAGTATCAGTACATCTTCTTAACACGTCGCACCGTCTGTATTAGGTTCGTTAAACTGTTCTCGGTGCGCTAGACACTAGACACGGAAACGTGACTTCCTACGGAAGGGTCATTGCTTGTCTTCTTGTAATGGTCCGCCTAGAGCTCGATGGGTTCATGTAACTGTTTGGTTCACCTCATGTATCGGTGACGTTGTGGTAGAGCGTGCGTGCAGTGTGGTTTGTCAAGCCCGTAGCACCATGGTTGATTTGATTTCAGTCTTTGGGCGCGTTTGACGGTGTTGGGTTTTCGTGTAGTTCATGTGGAGTGTTTAATAATTGTTCGCGGTCTAGATGGGTATTGTTTGGCATTGTATGCACATTTGACTGGATAGTGAAGGATATTTTTGGGGGTAGTCGTAGTGATGAACTTGTTTAACAGTTTAGTTTAACAGTATTGTTTAATAGTATAGTTTAGCGGAACTCGTATCTCGTACCAGCGAATGATCAACAATCACACCCCAGCCTGCCGTCGTGTGTATATCTCCCTAAGACCAAATGTGTTCTCGTTGATTTTATTGGTGTCGTCTGTCCTCATCCCATTGTCGTATAATCACAACAATTTCACACGCGTAACGTACCTATTACCTGTCTTCTGACACTCCGACTTGTTGCATAATGTCATTGTAATTAGAGGAGTCGATCTTTTTTCGCTACTTAAAGTGTAATCGAGACTTCTTTTCTACGGCTAAGCGAGCGCACGTTATTGAACTATTTTTGACGTTTTGACGGCACCTTACATACTCATGCACCCAACGAACGTAACACAATTTATAGTCAGGCCTTGTACACAGTTCCGTGAAGAATCGTTTCTATTGTTGACATGTTATGTAAAATCCGTGCACTAGGTGGATTAATTGCATGACTGTATTACGGGATGTTAGACGTGGCTGTGTTGCTGTTTTCTTAACATTTCATTAGTTCGAAACAAGATTATTTTGCGCGGAAGCACTTGAGTGATAACATAGACGTCTGAGGAGTCCAGACTCATGACAACTGAACCTCACCGGAAGTGGAATGACGTAACGTCACGCGAAAAGAAAGAAAACACGTTCATTCCACGTTGCGATCGATGCATCTACGGGGTGCGATTGTGGTATTATCTGAGTAATGAAAACACATACTATAAAATAAACTATTTCCTGTTTGCCCCTTCAAACATTGTGCATACAGATACATAGCTTACGTATGTGTTTCTGGAATAATGTTGTCAATGTTTTGAATAAAGGAACCACTAATAGTAATAATCCACTCATACTATCCGACATGTAACGGAGTAAAATTAATGACTACAGCTCAAAATGGGGCCACGTACGTAGCATTTACTTGGTATGTAGATATTATAACATGCCGAGTCACAACAATAGAGACGTTAATATTTCAACATAATCATTAGTCGGTCTACAGTGACAAATAGCCGGACTATTGTCAATTCAGCATGACGCAGCTGTCTGTGATCCCGACCACGTCCAGAATCTCGTGCCGAGT
>JAODUO010000189.1:427500-530000 GCA_025642075.2 Ridgeia piscesae
GCACGCACGCACGCACGCACGCACGCACGCACGCACACAGACAGACAGACAGACATACACATATCCATATAAGTTTATAGCCAGGTACTCATTTATACAGCTGAGTGAACTGGAGCAATGTAAAGTGAAAAAATGTGCCCAAAGATCTAACACCGCAACACAGGATTCGAACCCGGATCCTCTTATTCGAGAGTCCGAAGCTCTACCACTGAGCCATTGCGCTCTACGTATGACGGCTTATTCCTGACTATAATATTGACTTAGATGGATAAATATTACATATATCAAACGGTGAGTATTTACAAAACTGTTTTGTATTTCGAAGAAGCACCGACATCAGCCGCCAGGATATCTAACAATCGTATCCCCGGTTCACACAATCAAAGTCGCTGACGCATGTCTATTGCATGTCATTGGTGCAACGTTTGCGTCTGGTTCTGGCAAAACAACCCAGCAACACACTGACAGCGACTCGGCTCTCTATCGACAGCCATTTTTGGGGCCATCTAACACACGTATGACGCGATCATATCTCTGCTGACGTGCGTCGCTAGTCTGACCTGGCGACGTGGTCCGCGTCAGGTAAGTGAACTAGAATCGCTATCGCGTTTACCTTTTCCGGGCGTTAAAAAGTATCCAGGTGCATGCGTAAAAACGTCACCTGGATACGTTTTAACGCCCGGAAAAAGTAAACGCGATAGCGATTCTAGTTCACTTACCTGACGCGGACCACGTCGCCAGGTCAGACTAGCGACGCACGTCAGCAGAGATATGATCGCGTCATACGTGTGTTAGATGGCCCCAAAATTGTGATTTATATATATATATATATATATATATATATATATATATATATATATATATATATATATATATATACCACTACACTCAAATATATGTCTTGAGAGCAAGCTCAAATCATGTGACTACAATGCGTCATAACAGTGATTTAAATAAACGTAATATTTTAATGTATTGATCGAAATTTTAGACAACTCTTCATAATAACCACCACAGGCAAGGTAACGTATAGCCTTTGATATTTATATCATATATGTTTTGGGTCTCGCTGCACATCGATGATTTGATATTTACGGCACCCGGAGATTATTTAACGCCCGGAAAATGTAATCGCAATAACTCGAACGACAGCGATCACAACGCTTTTGGCGGCGTCGCAACTGCAAACATCGTTCGTATTAAATTGTCCGTAGCGTAGCGCCTTCGACAACGCTGCAATATTGGAAGGCCACAGAGTCGACGTTGCCGAGATACTTGAGCCACAAGTGCCGCCAGTTGAATGTGCGACACATCGTGAATACCAAACACAGAGAGTCGCAACACGGAGGCCCATAATTACAAAATTACTCGATTCGGCTGAAGAACGTAATTAATTTCCGTCGTTATCTGTAAGGTCGTTTCATTGAAGTCGGTTGGGGCATCCGAGAAGTGGGCACAGGTCCATAAAGACAAACCCGAGTCATCGTGACGTGGACATGTTATGCTAAGGACTGTAGTAGTTATTGTTATCGACGCGTAAACGTGAATGTGGCGGTCTGTAGCTAACTGTTGTAATCTGTCTATCACATACGAATGCTACATGTTTGACCCGTAGTAGGACTAAACCAGACGGACGAGTGCACTTGTGTCTGAGCTTGTTATTGCTACAAGAGACAAAGACTGTTTTTTCTTTCTTATGTGTAATAGTGCGACAAGAGTACATCTCTGTCTTGTATGATTGCTACAATAAATGAAGATTGCACGTCTAGCTTGTAGTATTGCTATAAACATTGTCTTGAGACCTTAGCCTAATAAAGAAATACAATATAATATATTATAATTATGAATGAATGAATGAATGAATGAATGAATGAATGAATGAATGAATGAATGAATGAATGAATGAATGAATGAATGAATGAATGAATGAATGAATGAATGAATGAATGAATGAATGAATGAATGAATGAATGAATGAATGAATGAATGAATGAATAAATGAATGAATAGAATAATGAATAAATTAATGAATTTAATGAATGAATGAATGAATGAATGAATGAATGAATGAATGAATGAATGAATGAATGAATGAATGAATGAATGAATGAATGAATGAATGAATGAATGAATGAATGAATGAATGAATGAATGAATGAATGAATGAATGAATGAATGAATGAATGAATGAATGAATGAATGAATGAATGAATGAATGAGTGAATTAATTAATTAATGCAAAAGGTCAAATTAATAAAGATGATTGTTTGTCATATAAATATCTCTCTCATTCTTTCTCACTAATATTTTTAGTGATTGTTGACGTGAGAACTGCCAGTTTTGTTCAAACGTGATTTTTTTTAAATGTATTATTTGTGCACTAAAATCACCACGTGCGTGCGTGCGTGCGTGCGTGCGTGTGTGTGTGTGTGTGTGTGTGTGTGTGTGTGTGTGTGTGTGTGTGTGTGTGTGTGTGTGTGCGTGTGTGTGTTTATATGAATCCACGTTTGTCTGCATGTGTGTTTGTCACTCTGTGCGGTCTGTGCGGTTATTTTTATATCCAACACAAAATGAAATACACCCGCACACACTCGGGTTTCACTCCTTTGGTCTGCTGGGTTTTTGTCGTTTTTATCCAGACGTTCACCATAATATTATTTTCAATCTGGCTTATGTGGATTGAGATAAGATTATCTTTAGTGCATTAAAAAGTGTTTCAAGGAAACAGCCGGTAATATAATGAATGGATACAAACACAGAGGGCATAAAATATAAGCTCCCGGCGTCACCCTGACTATAAACAGGATGTCAAATATTGTCTTTTTATGAAAGAAAGAAAACACCACCCTCAGAGAATTCGGCGGCTGACTGATGCTGTCCTGCGGACGTTTCCCATGACATGAAACACTTCAAACCTGGGCAGGCGTTTTTAACCGCCTGTCAACAGGTTTTTTTTAACGTAAGCGATATATTATTTTTAACACGGTTTCGGCGTCGTTACAGATCAACAAGTTCCACGGGTCTTGTTGTTTAAGGCACTTTTTGCAGTATGTGTCAAATTAATCTTTTAAAGGAGGTGTTCATGAAGCAAGAGGTTAAGTTGGAGATATCAGAACATCGACTGATGTCTAAGTAAGCACGCCTATACGCAAACATGACAAGCCGCGCTGACACTGTAAGACTTGGCGACACTTCAACACTACTCCGTGCAAACCTCCATGGCACCACACAATACAAACACACACACACACTATAAACACACACCAAACACACACATAATCAACACACACACCTTATTTCTCCAGCGCATACTAATTACAGTACACAATTCACATAACTATACACACACACACACACACACACACACACACACACACACACACACACACACACACACACACACACACACACACACACACACACACACACACACACACACACACACACACACACACACACACGTCTATACTATTTAAACGTTAATTTAAACCTAAAAATTACATAGGGAATACACTTTACAGATGTCTTTACAAGTACATGAACTTAGTACTACGAAGAAAAACCTCTTCGAAGAAGTCTACGAGTACGTGAACCTAGAAATGCGAAGAAAAAACTCGGTACACCCATTCAGCGCGTTAAGTTTGTTTCGCAAGATTGACTTTGTGACAAAGCCGCTGGCTCATACAGATGGAAATGACTTGGTGATTGTCAACAGTGCTGGAGCTCCGTGTCAAAGCTCCAGTGGGTCGACTCGACGGGTGTAACAATAAGCAATACCACAACGACCAAAAGACCTAGTAAAAAGCAAACTGGAATCTGCAAGATGCATGCGACTATCATAATGCGAGACACGACACACGCGTTATTTTTCGTCCAGGCGGCGATATAATTACAGGGTAAGAATGATTCACCATAGACGTTATATCGATCACAATTACCATTCAGCAATCATAAAACATCTAGCCAAATGTCATATTATTGTGGCTTCCATACTGTGTTGGGTTTCTGCATTTATTGGAAATAAAGTGGTTATACAGAATGCTGTATATTCTATCACGTAGAAAACATTAGACGGCATCAGTATCCAGGAATATCAATAAGTGGTACGACATAACTGCCGATTAGGAAAACTCAGTAGAAGTGGTCCCTGTCTAAGTTTTCAACAACTTGATGTGTCAAAACGCTAACGAAAAAGAGAAAATAAGATCAGCTTTATTGCTGTGTGTTTTCACTGCAATTGATACACTAAAACATTGGAATGCGTTGTAATGTTGGGTCGTCGTACAAGTGAAGGATCATCGATATACAGGCCCCCATATTTAACCTAATTATCTGTGTGTGTGTGTGTGTGTGTGTGTGTGTGTGTGTGTGTGTGTGTGTGTGTGTGTGTGTGTGTGTGTGTGTGTGTGTGTGTGTGTGTGTGTGTGTGTGTGTGTGTGTGTGTGTGTGTGTGTGTGTGTGTGTGAGTGAGTGAGTGAGTGAGTGAGTGCGTGCGTGCGTGCGTGCGTGCGTGCGTGCGTGCGTGCGTGCGTGCGTGCGTGTGCGTGCGTGCGTGCGTGCGTGCGTGCGTGCGTGAGATCGATCCTTAGTCTATTTCCATCGCCGTGATCGCGTCCCGGGGACTCGTTTACCAACCTTACGAGTCACGCGCTACTGAGTACAGGTGTACCCGTGGAATATTGGCCAATCACAACGTGGAGTTGTCAATAATATTCCATACTACTCTTCCAAGTTTTGTCTGGGACACTTGCGGTCGGTCGGTCGGTCGGTCGGTCGGTCGGTCGGTCGGTCGGTCGGTCGGTCGGTCGGTCGGTCGGTCGGTCGGTCGGTCGGTCGGTCGGTCGGTCGGTCGGTCGGTCGGTCGGTCGGTCGGTCGGTCGGTCGGTCGGTCGGTCGGTCGGTCGGTCGGTCGGTCGGTCGGTCGGTCGGTCGGTCGGTCGGTCGGTCGGTCGGTCGGTCGGTCGGTCGGTCGGTCGGTCGGTCGGTCGGTCGGTCGGTCGGTCGGTCGGTCGGTCGGTCGGTCGGTCGGTCGGTCGGTCGGTCGGTCGGTCGGTCGGTCGGTCGGTCGGTCGGTCGGTCGGTCGGTCGGTCGGTCGGTCGGTCGGTCGGTCAGTCGGTCGGTCGGTCGGTCGGTCGGTCGGTCGGTCGGTCGGTCGGTCGGTCGGTCGGTCGGTCGGTCGGTCGGTCGGTCGGTCGGTCGGTCGGTCGGTCGGTCGGTCGGTCGGTCGGTCGGTCGGTCGTGCGGTCGGTCGGTCGGTCGGTCGGTCGGTCGGTCGGTCGGTCGGTCGGTCGGTCGGTCGGTCGGTCGGTCGGTCGGTCGGTCGGTCGGTCGGTCGGTCGGTCGGTCGGTCGGTCGGTCGGTCGGTCGGTCGGTCGGTCGGTCGGTCGGTCGGTCGGTCGGTCGGTCGGTCGGTCGGTCAGTTATCGATGATCAATTGTGATTACAACGGACCGACGCCTGGCCGTAGGTCAAGGGCACCTTCGGGTGATTATTGAGGCGTGCGCGTGATTACTTTACGATTACATGTGATGACGCAGGCAATTACCTGGGCGGCAGGAAGACGTTGCCCATGGCGGCGCGGAGATTCCATTTAGCTGGCGGCTTGCATTTGTTCTAATTGTTTGCAGTAATCCGTAATTGTAGACTGTTAGTACATTTAGATTTATACACATGCATAGCAGACGACATCACATTTGGTCTTCATACATCAGCCTGTGCATTACTCTTGGCCACTCAGCATATAGTGACAGTCTACGTGTCTATACTATAGTCTTGTTTAGTCAGACACGACTTAATTTGACGCGATTAATAATGTGCACATTGTATGTCCTGATTGCCAGGTACAACAACACCCAGTGACTAGCACATTATGCTACCTAAGCCCGTAAGCCGATATACAGATTTGGCGGCGCTTAAAGTTTGACTGCAGCGCAGATTGTTATCGCTAACGTGTCAGTAATGCTTCAGCTAAGCCCGCATAGGTCACAAATACATTTCGCTAAACAAAGGCTTACTTTGCGGGAGCACTGGACCGTGTCCATTTTCACACAGAGTAAGAGGGTAATAGCGGCACACGGAATAAATACCCGTCTTTTTCGGTCACCCGTTTCTTAGACCTAGATATATAATTATAATCGGTGGTTCCTCTGGGGTAGGATAGTTTTTTTTTAGTAATCAGCGAACAAAAAAATCTTGTCTTTCCGTTGAGTGCGGCAAGGTTAGACATTTTATGGGTATCGGACTCAGTCGGACTAATGACTGCATAAGTTGTGTCTAAAAAAATCAATAGATAATATCCTCCCCGCCATTTGTCGCCGAACACAACACGGTTGTAACTCCCAGCGTGTGTTCTGGCGTCAATAACACAATCACATGTTGTCCGCCCGCCTATATAGAGATCCAGCAGGGGTGTCCGTTTCAAACATGCCAATTTCCTCACATGTGGGACACTTTACAAAGCGCAAAAAGTCGCAGTGGAACTAGGCCTACTACCGTTTCAGAATCACCGGCTGTGCAAGTGGCTAACATTACAGTCAGTGTCCCAAATACCCTGCTTTTGGATCGAGGGTACATCTGACGTTGTCGCGAACGTCTAGCCGAATCGCCCGGCTCCACGGCCCATATACAATCCATTAGGCTCCGTTGACTTAATTTGAACGACACAGGGGAGAAAGATCGTTGACTTGACCCGGTTTTAGGTTTATGGAAGAAAGGGGGGCGTAGACCGAGGAAGAGCAAGCTAACAGAAGGATGTGCAATTTATTCTACGTAGGTAGCTGAAATGGCTAAATTGGTCGTCCATCGAAAATGTGACCGCTCGTAATCTTGTATGATGCGATTATGACACAACCGATATTTCGGTTGGCCAACAGTAGTCGACAAGACGCTCTCCAGACGCCGCGGTTACGTAACAGCTACGCGCGGCGCAGACGACATTCATACGATAATTCCCGCCACATTGTTGCGCTGTGTGACGTCGTGTCAGCTTCAACGCGCGAACACCTGCGATGGCATTTGGCGCGGAGCCGTAGCCTCAGTACGTCAGTCGGACTTCCCTGCGCCGATCGGCAAGGCTAGAGCTGGACGATGTCAGCCAGTCGCCGTCACTCAAACGTCAGACGCACGTGTTCGGACAAGCCGAGAACATTCCCGACGGAAAGACGAGGAGGGACGCAGCGAAAACGGACCTTTGTACTCACGTCATGTCCGAGTAGCTTGTATTTTCGTCTATCTTCGTGTGTTAGATTTTTTTTGGATTGATCCAGCAGACTTATATACGTCAGAACGATACTCTACCATAGACGTAGGAACAATTCAACGTTGGGGGAATTGAACTTGCAAGGACCCTTCAATTATAACAACATCTTCAGCCGCGTTGCGTAATAATCCTCTCTAAGTCCACCCTAGTTCCGTATCTTTGCATACATTCGTTTTTAAAGTTATTATAAAAGTTAAAACTTACGCTGATAATAAATATATTATATCGGAAAGAAAGTTTGTATCATCGTATTATGCTGATAATATTATTATTATCACCATAAGTTATAACGTTGACAACTACTTCAAAAACGAATGTATTTTGTTTGTATTGTTAACGTTGTGTGTATTACTGCACATAATGCCGCGTGTTGACTAATGATCTAACTCAGTTCTCACATTAAAGATTAATAATGAGACGGCGTAAACTATTATAGTTTCGCTTTTTAATTATGATACGGTTGACAGGAATTTGTGATTAACACATTATGTTTGCATTGTTGGCGTTGTGTATTGGAAATCGTGGGGTGTTTCTAAAGTAGGTGGTCCGGTTGGGATACGAGACTCCATAACCACCGCTTGCATCTTGGCTGGTTGCTTCTTGAGACAACAATGATTAGTTGCAGTAGCCTAATGAATGTGGAACGAAGAGAATGTGTGGTAATTCGACTCTAGCAGTCTGTCATCCACTGTGAGTATGGATGGTTTATGGGTGTGTGTTAGCGATAGACTACAAGAACGTCGCCTCTAGACTGGGTGCTTATTCATCACTGATGGCGTAGAAACCTAACGATAACAATCACGATAACAATGGCTTGTCTGCGAGAGATCAGAGGACATGCTGGTAACATTCATGTGTAGTTCAATAGTCGAGACAGTCCTGTTTTAGTTTGAAGGATCAGTTGGACAGAACACACGTCTTAACACATTATGGACACAAACAAATTACAAATAGAGATGTATACATGGAAATGTCAACGATCTCATGGCCAATCGGATGGAGATCAATGTTCCTCCAGTATGGACGTACAGACATAGAGTAGTGTGAGGGAACTGGTTACGTTTAACCAAAACATGAGCAGAGAAAACGAGAGTTAATTTTTATTATGAAGTGCTCCTCACTATAACGGTGAACGAATTTCAGAATAACTTATGTAGGATAGAAAACAATGGGGTCTGACTGTGACCAACTGTCACTGAACTCACGTGCGTGCGTGCGTGTGTGTGTCTGCGTGCGTGGGTGCGTGCGTGCGTGCCATATTCCGGCATAAGTCTGTGTCAGCCCGCGTGCATGTGTGTGTTTGTGAACAGCTGCGTGCGTGCACACCACCGTACTTGTGCACTTTTGCCTGTCCGTGCGTGTTCGTGTGCACACGTCCTCGTGCAAGTGTGTGCAACTTGCATGTCTTCATTCCATTGACACATGTCTATTCAGCTAACAACTCAGTTAACCTGTCCGTCCAACAGTCTCTCAACCCATGCTGGTCCCGCACGTGGCACCACGGGACGAGACAATGTATGCGTCCTTGAACGGGGTCACGCACGCTTGTGGTCACCATATTGTCATCCCGTGCTGTAGTTCAGTAACTGTGCTCTTTCTGGACTTGAATTAATTAGCAGCTAAGTCGAACGCGTCTGTCAGTACAATACGCGACCATCCCCGCGCCCGAAGCCACACCGGCATTGCACGAGGTATTCAACGAATAGAACGGGCCATTCATGCTGACGTCGCATGATACTATCTGACTATGACGTGGCTCGCGCATTTGTGAGCACGATCGATATCACGTGTGAACCAGGTTACCGCAGCGCGTGATTGTACACATGGTTTGTAAAAATCGACGATATCGTTGTACGAACCAGGCCGCCATGTCAGTCAGAAGAAATAACACTTATCAGATTGTCATCCGTTCTCAAGAGCTAGTCAACCGAAGGAATGCGTATGAGTCACTTGTGAAACATCGTCTTTGTATTTTAATGTCTTCCGCTCGGGGCAGCGATTGGGGGTAGATATGTGTGAATGTTATTTTTAAACATCTGGCATGATAAGATATATCTAGAGTAGGGTCTACTTAGAATAAACGTACACACAGTATATGCTATTGTGTCAAGTCTTTTAGCCAGAATGTCGTTTCAAAAAGTGTCCCAGTTGACCGGGCATTGGCCGGAAGTTCCCCAACCCTGTTTATATCGACATCATCTGTCTCGCGGTGTCTTCCAAAATGTCTCACTAATCACCGGTATCGTCAGATATGCGTCGGTAACTCTCAGCAAGCAAGTGTTCTGCTACATCTGCGGATACGATGTATTGATCACAATGTATCGATCTGTTCAACGTAGCCACACGTTAAATATGACATCCGAGTTGGCACACGCAATATGAGTGCGGCCTTTCCGACAGAATCACTGAACTGTGAACGAACGTTCGACCAGTCGAACGTTCGACGGTTTTGCTGCTAATCAGCCGAAGGATTAACGTGGGAGTGGACGTTTTACTAATGAGACTACTGGATTTTATTACCGAGACGCCGGGGTCACCGTGTGTTGCGTGGATGTGCGTCATCTACCAATCACCTGTCTGGTATTTGACCTGTTTAGATCGCCTGCGGTACTGGCCCGGGTTGAGCCGACAAGAGCCAGCTGAAAGTACCGACTCACTTATCTTCTTCTCACCCGCACTGCTGCGTCAGGCCCCAGCAGCTGGGAGTGACGAACTCTTTCCCTCTTCCGATAAACTTAACTCGGACCGAACGCAGTCAACACTTTCCTTTGCAATGGAGCTGCTTAACTACGGAGAACGCCAAACAAATTACATTTAAATTTCTTTTAAACGTGGAAAAGTTTCGCAGGTTGCGGTGGTTTATCTTTCCATGTTCCGAGAATGGTTTGTTAAGGTGCCAACGTTAGTTTCATTACAAGGGATAGCTTATAGACATATCCGCCTTTGCACTACCCAATTTAAACAACACGTATTTTCTTCTATATATGGCATTACATTTTATATTTGACCGAGTCCTTCAATATCACAATTTTATCCACTAACGCACAGTCGCCCACTGAGCAGAAACACACAGCAACTATTAGTGGAGAATGTCTCACCGAAAAAGACATAACTAAATATAACTCCTTTCGTGTAATTTGAAATACATCGTCATTAGATAGGTCAGTGAGAAATAGTCCGAACGCGCACAGAAATAGGCGAGTGGACTTCGGCACCTCGGGAGAGATGCACTTACAGTTACTCAAAGTTAGCATATTCATATACAAACACGCTGACAATTTCTCGCACGTCAATAGCATTGCTTCACCGCAGCGAACGCATTGCATTCCCAGTGGATAGTTACAATCTCGCGAGAAATAACCACTGATCGTTGTGCCCGCGAACTACAACAACTGACCCTGTCCGGAACGCCGGACAGGTTGTCCACTCAGAGTTGCGAGTGACCGCCGGGGGCTGTCGCCTCGTCTTCCGCGCTCCCGGTCGTTTGTGCATCAGTCGCAATGCAATCGCCGATGAATAGTATCGGAGCAGGCGGGGATCGATAGAATGAATAATTTAGTTGGCGTCGAGAAATAGCCGCAGAGCTCACGGCCGTGTGGTTAGGTCTGTGGTTGGCCGGCCCGGCTCGACCCGGCCCGGCCAGTCAGGCGCTGCACAGACGGTAGATCGGCAATCGATTAAGTCGTTCGCGTCTGTCTGCGCGCCGTACGCGTGGATGGGTACACGCATGTGAGCGTGTACGCACACACACACGCACGCACGCCCACAGTTCCACACGCACGCACAGGCAAGCACGCACATATGCATGCACGCTTCACTACCATTTTTACACTCCGTCGGCCTCCGTCTGTGTCTGTGTCTGTGTCGGTCTCTGTATCGCTATCTCCCTCTCTCCCTCTCTCTCTTTCTCTCTCGCGTTCTCCTTCTCCTTGTCGGTGTCCCTCTTTCCTCTCTCCCCTTCCTTCCTTCCCTCCCTCCCTCCCTCCCCTCTCCCATTTCCCCATCTCACTCACTCCCTCCCTTCCTCTCTCTCTTCCTCCTCTTTACCCCCTTCTCCTCTCCCTACCTCCCCTGCCTTTCCTCTCTCTCTCTCTCTCTCTCTCTCTCTCTCTCTCTCTCTCTCTCTCTCTCTCTCTCTCTCTCTCTCTCTCTGTCTTTCTCTCTCTTTCTCTCTCTTTCTCTCTCTTTCTCTCGCATTCACTCTTACTATCCCCCCTCCCTGCCCCTCCCTCACCCTCCCTGCCCTCTCCCACTCCCTGCCCCTCCCTGCCCCTCCCTACCCCTCCCTGCCCCTCCCTGCTCCTCCCTGCCCCTCCCTGCCCCTGCCTGCCCCTCCCTGCCCCTCTCTGCCCCTCCCTGCCCCTCCCTGCCCCTCTCTGCCCCTCCCTGCCCATCCCTGCCCATCCCTGCCCCTCCCTGCCCCTCCTTGCCCCTCCCTGCCCCTCCCTGCCCCTCCCTGCCCCTCCCTGCCCTTCCTGCCCCTCTCTGCCCCTCTCTGCCCCTTCCTCACCCTCCCTGCCCCTCCCTGCCCCTCCCTGCCCCTCCCTGCCCCTCCCTGCCCCTCCCTGCCCCTTTCTGCCCCTCCCTGCCCCTCCCTGCCCCTCCCTGCCCCTCCCTGCCATTCCCTGCCCCTCCCTGCCCCTCCCTGCCCCACCCTGCCCCTCCCTGCCCCCTCCCTCACCCTCCCTGCCCCTCCCTGCCCCTCCCTGCCCCTCCCTGCCCCTCTCTGCCCCTCCCTGCCCCTCCCTGCCCCTTCCCCTCTATGCCCTCCTTGCCCCTCCTTGCCCCTCCCTGTCCCTCCTTGCCCTCTCTGCCCCTCCCTGCCCCTCCCTCCCCTCCCCTCCCTGGCCTCCCCTCCCTGGCCCTCCCCTCCCTGCCCCTCCCCTCCCTGCCCCTCCCTGCCCCTCCCTGCCGCTCCCTACCCTCCCTCCCTCTCCCTCTCCCTCTCTCCCTCTCCCTCTCCCTCTCCCTCTCCCTCTCCCTCTCCCTCTCCCCCTCTCCCTCTCCCTCTCCCTCTCCTCTCCCTCTCCCTCTCCCTCTCCTCTCCCTCTCCCTCTCCCTCTCTCTCCCCCTCCTCACTTCACACCACATAGTTCACTGCGATCACCTCAGATCTTACAGACGAACCATGAACAGGAGATAAACGTAGTTCCGTGTTTGATTTGATCATCTGCAAGTAATGTGCACTTGTGAGGACTGACACGGACCCAGACACCCGTGGGTCTGAACCAGTACTGAGGGACCATGCGCCAGTAGCGTGCGAGGAGCGCGGACCACCAAATCGTATTACATCGGTAACCGTCTGGCGCCTGACACGTGGCGCCGGTGGCGGCAGAAAGGGGAACTTGAGATATTGTGACATTTGTAATGATGACCGCCATCTTTTAAAATGGCGGAAGTGAAAGCAGGATAATTCCAAAAAATATATATTTGAAATCCTTGTCTTTTAAAACATATGCTCGCGTACCGCTCTAGGTGACACGGTTATTAAGAATAAAAATTTGGCGGCCAATTTTAAAGGGCACCAAATCACTTGGGGACCAAATAGAAAATGGTAATATTGGCTTTTATTTAAAACCATTTGCCATATTATAAAAAATTGCGCTTCCTTTGTATTTGATGACGAACTAGGCTCTGATAGTAGTGACGGAAGTTGGTGATAGTGGCGGTTATAATACGGTGATAGTGATTGTGACAACGGTAATCATAACCATGGTGACAATGAAGAGGACAACGACGATATTGGCTGTGAAGAAAAGAAAACAACGACCAAGAAGACATTGTCGGTTACCGACGGTCTCCGTAATATCACGACACGGCAGGTTTAGCAGTAATGAAAGCATTACCTATTAATACAGCCCACGGACTAACGTCTAGCCGTAAAAACGCGCCCACCAAGGTCACACCAAATAGTTCTGATCCCGCGTGCCAACTCTCGGCGTCCTTTGCGACCGAGATGCCCCATTGTAGGCCCCCAAGGACAATATCGGGGAGCCGACTGTCTCGGGTTAATGATCACGTGCAGACCATCTTCTTTACACGGTCTCCTAAGTTTCCTCTTGGAATTGCACGGCATGTCCTCGTTGCTCCACTCCACCTGCCAAGCTCAACCACACCCGGGGGGCATGTACGACAACCTCCGCTCTATCAGGTGCAGAATACGCGAAGGTTTGGTGTAGCAGTTTTAAAAGTAATATTTCTTCAGCGAGGGTCTGTTGAACGAGGCTTGTTTGTTTGCTGGATTAGTCATCTTTCGTGCGGGCCGGGCCGTGTGTGCCCGCCACGGGAGAGGTTTTATGTCTGTCTCGGGCTGGTCTTGTCCAACGTGCGTGTCGTTGATGGCACGGTCAGACCATCGTGTCTCCCGTCTGTCTCTGTTCCTTCTTTGTGTCTTTTTTGTTGCTTTCTTTCTCGCGTTACTTCTTTCTGTCATTCTTTCGTTCTTTCAAATGGTACACCAATATCACGTGTGTGTTTGGGACCACATTCTAACGAGGAAGTGCCCGGTGTCATTCGTAAAATGCAACGTCTGTTTCAGGAAATAAAAAAATCTTTATAATCTTAATGAATATTTCAAACCAGACAACGACACAATGACTATGACACCAGCTGTATCCGTTGACCCTGGGATGATTGCAACTGATCATTTTTACCAGTATATGTAGCAACAATGGAGATTACTAGAGAGTAGTAAAAGTATATAAACAGACAAAAGACGTTTATTTTAATTCTATTGTTCAGCTGTTTCTGTTACGCTACGTCTACACCGACACACGAATAACATAGCACGCATACTCATATTCACACGCACAAACGCACATACACATTAGCTTAAAACAGCCAACACACATACACATACACGCACGCACGCACACAGACACAAACACACACACACACACACACACACGCACGCACGCACGCACGCACGCACGCACGCACGCACGCACACGCACACGCACACGCACACCACGCACGCACGCACGCACGCACACACACACACACACATCCACGCACACATGTACACACACGCACACGCACACGCACACACACACCACTACACACACCACACGCACACGCACACGCACACGCACACGCACACGCACACGCACACGCACACGCACACGCACACGCACACGCACACACACCACACACACACACACACACACACACACACTTCCGTCCTCCCCTCTGTGTACTGAAGGTGCTCACATACGGTGGATGCAATGAACCGTGACGAGTTCTCACGAGAAGCTAGACGTGATGCTAGCCAACTCCATCATGAATTAATTACTAACTGGTCTATTTGTGTAATTTAACTCCAGCATAGGAGAAACACTAATTTCGAGGTCAAACGAGTGGACATTCGTTGGTAGTCATTCGGACACACCGGACATTGTGTCCATTATCATTTTAATGACGATTTGTTAGCGACAGTTTTATGTTGTGTTATTCAAACTAAACACAGCAAGTGTTTCAGTTTCAATCAGTCTTCCTAACGCCATAGCTAGCGAGCCGTACACTATAGTCAGATCTCTTCTTCTCGTTTGGATTTTGTATTTGGCCCGTTCATAATACAATACATCCATGTAAAATACAAATACACCGACTCACTGCAAACATGCTATGTGAGTATGACAATGGGGTAATAAAACGAAGGATCAGAAGAACCCCAAGACAGTAGCAGTTGCTATCGCGGAGCCCACCCTTGAGGAAAAAACTTTAACTATCTCAACACATCACCAAAATAAAATTATTCAAAAAAACATTAAATTATTGTGAACATGTGTTTAGTGAAGCTGCCATGGCCATTGTGTTTGTCTATGCGGCTGTATTTTTGTAAAGTTAAATAAAATTGACAGGATAAGATGCAGAGAAATGGTATCGTTTATTAGAAATTGTATACAGAACACGGGTATTTGTTTGCGTATGCGATGCATGCGGAATAATTACCATCATAAAATATTAACTCCCCTTGATTATATTTCACGATAACATTTGTGCTGTGCTCATGAAATATTGACGGCCTTCGTATAGAATTAGGCGGCTCCATTACAGGTGATAGCGGGAACGGACTCTAGGGCACGGGGGTACCAGGTAAAGGGGGCGTTAAATTGTTAGCAGTTAATCGACAAAGTGCGATATCTATTATGTATAGGCTACACGACTTTCGTTTCTGTAACACATATTTGTATAGCCTGTTAAAGCGTGTTAATTGTTACCTCTTTGTGTGATCCAATCATCGCCAGCATATTCATTACAAACGAGAACTAATTTGATGTAGCCAGAACGTCGCGGTCTGCTGATGTCTCAGTCAACATTACGCGCGAGACGTCCGTCTTTGACAGCATTGTTGATAACGGGTAAACGCGTGAATTATATTGCTACTGCGACATGACGTGTACCAAGTATAATAATAATAATAATGATAATGATAATGATAACGATAACGATAACGACAACGACAACGACAACGACAACGACAACGACAACGACAACGACAACGACAACGACAACAACAACAACAACAACAACAACAACAACAATAACAATAACAATAACAATAACAATAACAATAACAATAACAATAACAATAACAATAACAATAACAATAATAATAATAATAATAATAATAATAATTATTATTATTATTATAATAATTATACAACTTTATTGGCATTTTCAACATG
Source organism: Ridgeia piscesae (assembly GCA_025642075.2). NCBI lineage: Eukaryota > Metazoa > Annelida > Polychaeta > Sabellida > Siboglinidae > Ridgeia > Ridgeia piscesae. The sequence goes on from JAODUO010000189.1 coordinate 443,447, forward strand.
CATTACATGTTAAAGTGGAATGTAGTCTGGGGTTGACTCACATAGTGACTATATATATATATATATATATATATATATATATATATATATATATATATATATATATATATATATATATATATATATAAAGTAATATGCAAATACAAAATTTTGGAAGCTGTCTTCACCACTCTGCCAATCATGCTTCTCTGGCGCTGGCTGATGCCGCCGAACCACACACATATTGAGAATGTAAGAATACTCTCAATAGCAGAACGATAGAACTGAACAAGAATTTTCCTCTTCAGCCCGAATTTCTTTAGTTGGCGCAGGAAGAACAGCCTTTGTTGAGCCTTTTTGACGACTGCGTCTGTGTTATTTTCCCAACAAAGCCACTAGATATTATCGTGCCTAGAAATTTGAAACAATCCACCCTTTCGATAGAGTCACCGTTAATAATAATGGGAACAAGTGGGGTTTTCCTCTTCCTAAAATCTACGATCATCTCTCGAGTTTTAGACGCATTCAATTGACGGGCACACCACGACACCAGGCTGTCCACTTCATGGCAAACGCGACTGCATACATTTAACACTGTAACCACTTTCCCTAAGGTTTTTGTCTTGAAGATAATCTTATGAAACCAGTATACTTCAATAAAATATACGACGAAACCACGTGTCCAGACAGCCATTTTGTTAACGGGGTTTGCTAAAGCACCCTGGATATGATTACATCAACGAATGATGCCGATGACATCATGTGCGTCGCTATAGCTAGACGTCAACATAGTTCAAATCCAACATGCCGTTAACGTAGCTACATTTCACACTGCCAAATTCCACCATGCCACCAACATAGTTAAGCACCATTTTGCCGCCAACGTAGTTAAACTTACACAGACACCCTAACACATTTAAAACACGTTACACCAAAACTAGACCCAATTGACGTATAATTTGGACACATCAGTATGCCTGGATCGAGACATGATAAAATGCATCCATATTATTAATATTTTGATGTGTCTTTTTGTGTACCATTTTATTTGAAAAGGTTACGTGATTAAGCCATTTCACGGGTCAGACTTCAGTTCTCGCTTCTGTGTGACATTGACTCGAGCATGTGTTGTCCACGAAATCGGACACGTCTCAATAACGTCCCGAAAAGAAGCTAGGTTAGATAATTTATCTAACTTTGCGACGTTGTTTATTTACTTACCGTGTGCCTTTAGCCACGAAAGACACTGTGGACATTGTCCAGTCTTGGACAGTTGTTTTGTGCAATGTTCCCACGGGCTGATAAGGAAGAGATAATGCACAGGCCGCTTTTCTGCTAAAATAACACATCGAACATATAGGTCTACGGTTAGGGCGTAAACAGCTGTCATAAGCTGCAAACCTCGTACAAAACATCGCTCGCAAAACATCTAACGGTATAACCATTAACCAATCAGTATGAAAAAGTGCATTCGAGGAAACGTCCATAATCGAATGCACGCTCTAACTATAATTCTTACTTTTTTTTGGTATTATGTGAGCACAGTTGCGCAACTTGTTTGTGTAGCTGCGCGAAACATAATTCTCCCTAAATCAGGATGAACGAATTATGTAAAGACACCACGCTCTGCACCGCGCGGTCGTAAACAGCGACCCTCGTGACATCGAGAGTGTCATGTTGAAAGCCATGTGGAAATCTGTTTGGTCGCGTTTAGAGACACTGATAATATATACCAGCAGCAGCAAAGGACCGTGTTTTTGTTTTTCAGCAGAGCGCCTATAAATGAATGGCCGTGCCTTACCGCTGACAGTAGATACATGAGGTGTAAACCAAGATCGGTGTTTAAACGTTAAAGGTGACCCTGATGTGCGGTCAACAAGGACAACGTCATATATGGCGGCGTCCAGGCATTGACCATGATGTGGGGAGGCGAACGTGAATGGGGTGGGGGGGGGGAGGGGGTTGTGGAAAGCCGAAAATCGCCAGTCAAAGCACTACGATATGAGCATTGCAATAGTGCACGTGCATGAGTGTGTGTGGGAGAATGCATTCACATGCGCTCACACATACATACACGCACGCATACGCGCGTTCACACATACTCAAGCACACGCTCACATACATACACACGCATTTCCGGACACCTTCAACGCCCAAACATACACATACAGGCACGCATGCACGCATGTATAGGCTCCCGGACCCTATATATATATATAAGTAAGTAAGTAAGCACATACGTACGCACTCACGCACGCACTCACGCACACACACACACACACACACATATATATATATATATATACATACACCCACCCACCCACCCACCCACCAACCAACCCCTACACACACGCACGCACGCACGCACGCACGCACGCACGCACGCACGCACGCACGCACGCACGCACGCACGCACGCACGCACATACACGCGTGTGAAAAGAATCTAGATAAAAAAATACTATGGCAAGAGTAAATATTGGAGTGCAAATCTATAAGTTTTAGAACGCGACTACACAAATCTGACATAGACAAATCTCAAAGAATATATATTTTCGCTAGGCCAATGTTTCTCGAACTTTTCGTTTGCATTTGTCGATTGCCCTTCACACCGACGATCATCCTGCGGTGTTTACTTAATTAAGTTTGGGTAAAAACAAACACGCTGGTGAAATCACAACAGACTGGAAACCGAGAGAGGCCGCCCTCTCGCATAAACTGTCCTAAGCCCAACTCAGGCCGAATAATATAGAACACCGACAGTTTCATAACACTACTATTGTTATAAATACACTTCGCCGACACTCGGTGTAGGCCACCGAGACGATGACATTCCTAGAACAGTACCCACGCCGATATTATATTCCTAGAACAGCAACTGCCTCCTCGTCCTACCTAATTCGTTGGCTGCAACTGCTGTTCACCTGTCTCCTGTCTTTAGCACTAACTGACCCATCCATCACGTGACCTACTAGCTACTGCACATTACTCAACGGAACCGGTATCCGTGGCATTCCAAGGTCCTTCGGCGACTTCTCCACCAAGTCGAAAATAGAAAACAACATTAGGTAAGCGGGCTGCCCGGATAAATTTCAATATCTTCTCCGGGGGGATGCGGGGGTCCTGGATCACAGTGACATCAATTCATAAAGGGGCAGAAACGGAGATGCTGACTACAATATATGTTTTTGCAGCTTTTGCTCTTACGTAAAAATGGCGCCCGAGCGGTATTCCTGGTACACAGCCATATAACTACTGCTAAGACGATTACCATTATATCTATTTCCTAACAACATTTCCGCAATCGCTTTAGTTGATTTATCTTTTCATCAGTCGGAACCTAGAACTGTCACCTGTCGGTATAATATCATTCTTGTGGCCTATCTCCAATCAGCTCCAGTCGCGCGGAATCTCGCCAAGTATCGTGCACTTGACCACGTGACCGACGTTGATGACGAGCACGCGTAACTATTGAGATGAGGCAAAACTGTTAAGTGGCAATCTCGGATTAAATTGCCTGCTTTTGTGGTTTGGTGGTGTATATATTATTATTTTGTGAGCAGAAACCGGCGAAGACATCCATATTTTTTGTCACATGTCGTCAATGTCTTGAAGAAACTGATACCTCAATCACGGGTCACATTTAAAATATATTTTAAATCATGCTTCACTCTGTTGCACCTGAGGAAATAATTTGGCAAAGTCACGGATCACGAAAATACCCCATCTTTTCTCAATTTTCCAACCTTGTTCTATTTTCTCGGGAAACCGTACGTATTGAGTAATAATGGCCGGTGAATTGTGTTAAGTACGGGTGTAGACTACATGGAATTATGAGATTTGTTCGGTGAATTGTATTCAGTGTATATGGGGACATGAACCTATGAGATATTGTCAGAAACATTCATGTAATAAATGGCATTTTGAGTTATATGACGTGGTCGGAGTCTTATGTGTATTCGGTATGGACGCATGGCACCAGTAAACTGCAATACGGGCGAAACTTAACATCACTAGGTCGTTCGGAATTTTATTATAATATTTATAGAAGAAAGAAACTGATTTTCGCCTCTTTTGATGTTTGCCGAGAATGCTCGTGACGCTGGCAAAAAAACCGAAGGTGGTTGTATTTTGTACGAATAGAAGCGAACTGGAATTCGCCGTTTCCACTCAAGAGGTTCTTTGTTTTTTTATGGTAAATATTTAATTCCATTAACTATTACTACAACCAATGTTTGCGCGATTTGTGAACCCAACACTGGTGCATTTGGGGCCGCAGACAATAGAGTCGTTTTGGCTCAACGTTAAATTGGCGCTAGTGAACTCTCGGAGAAATACAATAGCCACATTCGCACGAGGCGACTTGGTCGTTCGTTCTAAGGACAAGAAGGCTACACGCGGCACTGCTAGGTACAATCGTCGTAGCAGAACATGTTTTTACTTGAATAACTTACACCAATAACCTCAATAGCCATATCATTAATGTTATACAGTTTGGAGTGACAACATAAATATTTATGACATTATTATTGTGATATATCACACGTTTTTTATTGTTCTTATATTGGAAAAAATAATTTATTAATATTATTATCCTAGTAAACTCATATGCATACGGCCACCCGGGTTGTGCGGCCAAATTTTCATAACAGCGTAATACAAACTACCCCTCACCAGCGGCCACCCGGCTAACGCGGCCAGTGTTGAATAACGAATCTACCCCTCTTCAGCGGCCAATCAGCCCACGAAAACAATTTTTTTTAATCACAAGTCAATAAACAAATTAGTAGGCCTACCATACACACTCGTCGTTCGCGGCAAAACACCACGTGGTTGGTATTGTTGCAATGTTAGATGTCTCGAATGTTGACAACGTACTTCACGCTACATGTGCACTTACTTGTAAGGGAGCGGCCAGTTTGCCATGAAACCCGCCTTATACAACCACTTTGGGTTTGCCGAAGGATTGGCCGTATAAGAGGGGGACTACTTATATATATATATATATATATATATATATATATATATATATATATATATATATATATATATATATATATATATATATATATATATATATATATATATATATATATATATATAATATATATATATATTTGTCATGATATAGATATAATATAATTAAAAAAAGTTTCCCTGAAAAAACTTTTTTCAGGAAAACTTGTTTTTATTATATTATATCTATATCATGACGCATAACTAATTTTAGTATCACACTGTTTATAGACTCTAACAGGGTGGCTAATGCCCACGCTGAGATAACTTATAAACTTGTAGATCTGCCAGAGATCTGCCAGTAGATCACGACGGATATGTTTCTAAATTGTATCTACACATTTCCACTGAACCGGTTTAATATTAGGCCTAACAGCTCAACTGTCTTCGAAAAAGGCGAATTCGTATAAGCGTTATGTAGACTTGTCCATTTAAGGTTTACACAAAGCGCGCACGACTTGTGAAAAGCCGCGTTGGACGTTGCTGTATCGACGTCTCGGCGCGATCACCCCCTTTGTTACTGTAGTTTTGAGCCGTTAAATAAACGTGGCCACACGTACTATCAAACACGCATTCTTAGACGTGCCCACACCTGTTATTATGTCACGTTAGTCGCGCACCGAGTACCCTCAAACTACGACATTCAAACCAGTGGTAACGCAGACTGTTATCTATTTTCCGAGGTGCGGCATTCGCCTATTGAAATTAAATCTGTACTGCAAATAACTGCTGCCCTGGAGGCGTCGAGGCACGCAACGACAAACTATCTGTGATGTCATTGACACGAAACTTCATGGGCCGTGCATGTGGGAATGCTTAACGGAACAAACTAGACCAAAATAACACCAATGTTTCCCCACGGAACGTACAATAAACGTTTTAGTGACTGGTCCAAATCGTGTTATATTTGCTTGCTCATTTATGAATAAAATGCCCTTTGTCCTTTCAGTGATTTGTCGTTTGAAATAAACTGCATTCCGAGTAAACACATGTGGCTTCCCAGGATCATGTCAACTAGTATAAAATCCGTGATAAATGTACTTACAGAGTGTCTGGCTATGTCCCTTGAATATCTTAGTGACAAATAGCCTCATAAACATCGCGTTGTGTAACGGCATGATGTTTCAGGCGACACTTTTTTACCGTCGCCCAAGAAGAATTATATTATATAAGTTGCAAAGTTCAAAATATATACGAGGTTTGTACTGGTTCAGTCAAATCCCCACTATTTTTCTCCCTCCCTCCCTCCATGTTTCCTTTGCCTGCCTGCCTGCCTGCCTGCCTGCCTGCCTGCCTGCCTGCCTGCCTGCCTGCCTGCCTGCCTGCCTGCCTGCCTGCCTGCCTGCCTGCCTGCCTGCCTGCCTGCCTGCCTGCCTGCCTGCCTGCCTGCCTGCCTTGCCGCCGGCCCGTCCGGGACAAGGTTCGAAGGCCTGGTTTGAATCTGGAAAAATTTCGGTTTTCATAAATCATAACCGTTTTTCATAATTTTTACCTTCTGTCCTCATAGCGAGTATTTGTTGGGACGGATAAACTGAAAACCATCTCTACCCAATGTTAGGTAGAGACAGAGTTATATGTGGCGTTCGTGTACATGAGTTTGTTTTATTAGTTACAAAGCCATTGTTTGTAGTCGATCCCTGGCGCTAAATACACGCGTACGTGCACTAGTGGGATGACGTTTACAGGTAACAATAAAGGCATACACGTCCAGTCGGTGCTTTGATCTGTGTCGTCGATTCTAATAACCCACGTATACTCGAGAAAGGAGACAAGATCACGCATCGGATTCGACCCCAAAGATTTCTATCGATTCGTCGATGCGGAAAGTTGATAAGTTTTTTCAGCACCACTTCCCGCGCCCCGATCTATTTGTGTGACCTCGTGACCGATATGCGGGCGAATGCGGCATGCATTCACGTGACCAACTCATGTTCACCCTCATGCGCCCGTCTGTGCCGCGTGTGTACGGCGCCTGACCATCACCTGCGTGACGGCATGACGGTCGAGTACATTCGACGTCGTAGTCTCTGTGGTCACATCGGTGTCCGGTCGGTGTCCAGGCGCGCTCCTAATCAGAACCCTAGTTAAACCTAACTAACCATAATCCTAGCTAACCCTTACTAACTCTAACTAATCATAACTTTAACCATAACTAATCATAACACTAACCCAACTAATCACAAGTAACCCTAAATATAACCCAAACTAACCAAACTTAACCTCAATCATAACTTTAATTAATCGTAAATCTAACTAACCATATGTAACCTTAACTAACCCTAACATAACCAACCCTAGCTAACCATACACCTAACTTTTCATGAACAGAATACGCCCCCTGTTGTTATTAATTACAAGTCGGTATCGAAAGATGGTACAAATATTATTTCCTGTAATACCAACCATGCCCATACACGAATGGCCGCTAGTATAAGTGTGTGTTGGCTTTTCGAGTAATCTATATAACTTATAATGGAAACGATGCTGTGGATTAACTCTTATCAAAAAGAGTCGATTTGATACCGCTCAATACGTGCGAAGTTATAACCAAGGCGCCACTGCAATGATAATATTGATGGTGTGCAAACCATGATGACATGCATACCATGAAAGTATTGACCGTGCAATCATTGATGATATTAATGCCACAGTGGTGCCATGAATACTACATATCTCAATAGGATAGTCCACTCAACTCGTTTTTTCACTTGATCCAGCCAGCGAAAGTGGCGCCATCTACGTAAATGCGTGCAAGCAACTCTCACTCGAGTACATAGTCTCGCTTAACCGACTGTCGGTCGGCTGCGGAACTACGCCGAGAAGACAGTCTGGTGAGTCTCCCGGCTTTTGAATGTTTATCGGTGCGATCTATACAATGCTGCCACCTCACGGACACTGGTTAATCCTGCCGTAATTTCTATTTTTATAAACAACTGCAAATTTGTATTTTATTTATTTTGTGTTAATATAAGTTTAATTTTGAATAGTTTTTATAATACAGCATTATTTGATAAAAAGGTATCCTTATTTAATTTGTATGTTATTCGTGTTGGGCTAAACAATGCTGCCACCTCACGGATACTGATTAATCCTGCCGTAATTCATATTTTATAAACAACTGTAAATTTGAATTTTTACTTATTTTTGTGTTAATATATAACTTCAACGTTGAATACTTTTCATAGGATATCTTGTGTATGTTCAAATTATATCGTTATTTTAATTTTATTTCATAGTTGGCCTGAGAGCCAATCAACGTCTCTACCCTAATCTGGGGTAAGGCCGGTGTGGCGGTCCAGAACGTCGAGCGGTCCAGAACGTCGAAGGTTAGCGGTTCGTGTCAAAAGGTTAGCGGTTCATGGCGAAGGTTAGCGCGACGGTATGCAACGTCGAGCAGTCCAGAACGTCGTTCCACGTATGCACATGCGCGCCGAATTGGTGTAACCTCAGGTGGCCGATCAACTTATGAGAAAAAGGGACAGAATGTACAAAAATCACAAGCACACTCCAAAATACAAAGACCTAAAACGAACTATACAGCAACAACTAAGATCTGCCTACTGGAACTATGTAAATGAGATTGTCACCTCTACTGATGATGATATTCAGAAACCAAGTTATGCTAAGAAATGTTGGACTTATATGAAACACTGCCGTACAGACCACACAGGGGTAACACCACTCAGATAAAAAATGGAATCCTACATTCAAACCCCAAAGCCAAAGCAGAGATACTAAATCAACAGTTTCAGTCAGTCTTTACAGATGACCAATCTCACCAAGAAACCAATCTATACAATTCAACTCTACCAGAAATGCCAGACATAGAATTTACAGAAACTGGTGTACTAAAACTCCTGCAAAATCTTAAACCCTATAAAGCCGAAGGACCTGATAACATCCACCCAAGAATTCTAAAAGAGTTAGCTGTTGAAATTGCTCCATCACTTACCTTAATCTTTCGGAAATCATATGAAACAGGTGAGGTCCCCACAGACTGGTTAAAAGCAAATGTCTTACCTATCTTCAAGAATGGCCAAAAATACCTCGCTTCAAACTACAGTCCCATCTCCTTGACATGTATAGCATCCAAATTAATGGAACATATCTTGGTTAGTAACATAATGAAACTTGCACAGTCACACAACATTCTTTATGATCTTCAACATGGCTTTCGATCTTCTGTGTCATGTGAGACACAACTTATTCAATTTACACATGACCTTGTTACCAATATGCAATCTGGTGCACAAACGGATGTCATAGTGATGGACTTTTCTAAAGCATTTGATAAGGTTAGCCATCTGCAAAATTCTGCATGAAAAAACACGTGAATACATGGCGCCCTCTGCAGGTAAAAACAAAATTGAATTAGTGGCGCCCCCTAAAGGAAATGTGAACACTGTTCCGACACGTTGGCCATGGTCTTATAATGTGTTAGGGTAGGGTGGGGCGAGGAGCCCCCGTGGGGTAACAAGCCCCCCTTGTATTATGTCAGTTTTACGTGTTTGAGATCTGTGTCTGGTAGACGAATATATTGCTGCCACCTATTGACTACTCTGACAAAAAAGAAACAGACGCTGAAAAAAATGCAGTAAGTAAATATTTTGTGTTTAATACTTTATTATGTTTGATGTAATAGTTGTGTGTTTGTAATGTTTTACTACAGCAACAAGATTAAACATAGCCTCGTGCAAATGTTATTATATTTATTTGTAGTCTATAGAGCTTCATTTACAGTTTGTGAAAATAGGTGATAATTATAATTAGCGCAGGAATTGACATTTGTGTAGATCATGCATGCTGGGGGCAAGAAGCCCCCAACCGTGTGGGGCAAGACCTCTCACTGCTGCAAATATGGCGCGAGCTGTAGGCGCCTCCCAGAGACGCCTCCCATCGCGTTGTTTACTTTGACTCGGCGTGTTTAAATTGTTTGAAAACAAATAAAAAATTTAATCTGACTTATTTGTATCGGAAGTGATCGATGTAGAATCACATTGCGAACACATACACATTGATATCAGGTGGAAAAAATGGTTTTAAAAGGCCGTAATAATTTAGGCCAGTTAAGTATACGATTACCAGTATTTCCCCAGTCATGGAATTCAACTGATGAGCATGATTTTGCTGGGATGACTGGTCAGGCTGCTTGTGCAATAGTTCCTGCAGTCTGAGGTTATGGAACGACAAGTGACTCACTCCTGTCACCACTGTTTTGTCTCCCAACTCTTCTGACACGGGACTGTGAGGAATGTTGTTTCCCTTTCTCCTTTTTCAGCAGTTCAGCACGGATGTTCTCCACCCCTGGTGATTTTCCCGTTTCAGTCTTCTCACTACTCTTATACTGGCACTTTGATATCGCTACAATAGCTTTAAAAAGCAAACAGTACACTTGGGTTCCGAAGATGAAATATGGGCACTTGTCCGATAAACAGCCAATGGACAGCAAACATTGCCTTTGTGCACTCTGTCTTATAACAAGGAGCCACAGTATGGGACCTGTACCAACAGTAGGGGGCAGATAAACTGAACGAATCAAACACTGTGCCACTCACTTCATCACTGGAGACTACCAGGTACCCTTACCCTCCCAGACACTGCGGAGGGTCTAGGTGTGGAAGGGCAGACCCATAATCTCCTGAGAACACTCTTGGAACTGGTCCAGCAGGATCTCAGCCTTCTGGCTGTCACACACCAGTGATCCGTTCTTTTTTATTCCAATGTTATATTGTTTTCTGCTCTTTAAATATATCCAGAAGGGTTTTGAGTTGTTTGCATGTCTGGAGTTGAACTTTGAACTGTTAACTGGTCTGGGGATGACTAATCATCATCAGTGATTCACTTAGAATGGACACATATCAACAAGTGACACAACTTGAAACATCTGTAATCATTCTATATACACAACTGCCAGTGGCAGTTCCAATTGGCACCATCAAGACAACAGCAGGGCACGAACCTGCATAAATATGTTTAGAAAACTATAATACAACACCTGAATTCTCAAGTATCAATACTCTGTACATAATACTCTGAACATAATTAGACTATGGTATGCATATAGACAGATACTAACTTCACCAGCTGTCCAGTGATTAATTGTTCCAATGTCACTCATTTATTGTTACCTATCACTAAAAATAACGACGTTAGGTTTGATAAGCAAACACAGCCCGTTTCTCACCCTCAATGCTGTGCAGGCGTATATTAGACTGGCACTGGGCACAGAATTATGGTGAAGCTCTTGCCTGCTGCATCCCTAACTTATATCTCGTCCATACTGGGAACTACATTGGTGAGGTGCGAGGTATTTTGTTTACCATTCCCCGTGTATTGTTTATCAAAACATGTTGACATGAAAAAGTGGTCCTATCAGACGACATCAAATTTATGACACAACACTAATTTCCTAGTCATTGTGAGACATTAGAAGGTGTCGCATTAATGGGCACAGCTTAAAATAAAATCTCAAATTAATTGAAACATTTACTTTTGTGTATATATGACTTTTTAGAAGAAATCATTCTGTAATTTTCTCCTACTGCCGATAAGACAAACTATGGACCTCTTGCAACAACTGTGACATTAGCATCTAGATCACATTGTTTACATCACAAGTTTGACATTACAAGTTTGACATACTCATATTCAACCGCTCTAATATCCCCACACAAAATGTACACGTGCAACTTATAGATCTGTCTGACTGCCATCATCAGCTGATTTCAATAACGTCTGCTATGGTGTTGTGGCCAGGAAGATTCTATAGAAATTAGCAGAGTGGGTCAACAAGTAAACCATGTCATCATCCCAGCAACTTTCACTCAGCCGTACTGACTTTGGGAGGTAAACACGCATATATTAGTGACCAAAACAACTGAAAATTATATTATCCGCATATGTCAGGTAAAACAATGGTCCTGTTCATGGACCATGATCTCTCATGCCAGCTTCAGGACCATGGTCCATCATATACCAGCTCATGGGCAGCAGCCCCTCATATGCCAGTTCATGGACCATGGTCTCACATATGCCAGCTTGTGGACTGTGTGGTCCAACACCTGCCCGGTTGAGGAGTCACTGATACACCATGTTTAAACTCATAGACCATGGTCCACCATGTGCCACCTGACGGACCGTGGTCCATAATGTTCCACTTCATAGACCAGTGAGTTAGTTAGTCTACCATGTGCCAACTCATGGACCACAGCCCACCTGTGGATACAAAACAAAACAAAACAACCTTCTAGTCAACACTGTATGTACAGTGTACATGCCTCTCTCTCAGTGACAAATGTATGGCACGACACAGCACGGCACGGCACGGCACGGCACGGCACAGCACGGAGTGATGATATAAACAAGAGGCTTGTTGTTGACTAGAAACAACAATACACACAGACTGAGGTATACTTTAACAAACATGTCCTGGTCATCTGTAACATCTGGTTCCATCTGTAACATCTGGTTCCATCTGGTTCCATCTGTCATCAAGACTGGATTGATTCAACAGCAAACTTTCTGTAATAATTATAGCAAACTTGACACCTTTGAATGAGATTACACTGTCAAATATAATTGTCATCAGAAACATGGAGTTCTCTAAGCACTGCAACCGAATCTAAAATCAACAACACTGCTTCTCTTTGTAGCAAAGTTAGTGTTAATTAACATCCATGTTACTGTAATAAATTTATAATATACAATTTATGTATAACTTGGATCATTACACAATTCTAACGATTACAGCTGCTGCACACAGTAATCAATTTCAATAACTTAGTCACATTTGACACTGACCCCAACTAAAATTACATCCATATGTCTGTCCATATCTCATACACAAAATATTAACATTCACAACATTTCCTCCAATTCAGATTCTGTCCCATACACCAGGCAACATACAGAGACATTACACACTACTGTAAACAGCAACACACTCATGTACAAAGGTTTTACAAGCATTCTTGCTAGAATGACAGCTTCTGAGCTTCAAATTGCTGGCTATAGCTGGCAGACGTGATGCCCTGCAACCACTACGCTTGTTCTACCCGTGAGATCAATGTCAATTGCTTTTCAGACACTTCAGTCGAGCCTCTACCGAGACAACTCTACCACCACACACTTTCCAGCAACACTCTCAGACAGGGCCAGGTTGTGACTCTGGGCGCAACTGCTACTGGCTGCATTACCAACTGATGTGCGAGCACATGTAAACGTTTTTGACACAGTAAGCACTACCGATGAGTTGGGTAGACCACGTCTGTAGATTCGTATTTCTTTCTTTCCCTTCAGGTTCTTAGTTCCCTTCATAACGTGTACTTCTTCCTGCGTCCCTTTCCCTTCATGTGTTTCATTCTCAGCCGCTCCAAGTCAGACTTGTTCTTTACGACAAACTGAATCTCCTCAACACTTGTGTCAACTGCATAGAACACGTTGCCGCGGTCAGGAATCTCAAGTTCTGCAACATACAATGTCCTGTGTCACATCTAGTCTCTACTGTCCACCAACACACAATGTCCTGTGTCACATCTAGTCTCTACTGTCTACCAACACACAATGTCCTGTGTCACATCTAGTCTCTAATCTCCACCAACACAGTGTCCTGTGTCGCATCTAGTCTCTACTCTCCACCAACACACAATGTTCTGTGTCACATCTAGTCTCTACTGTTCACCAACACACAATGTCCCGTGTCACATCTAGACTCTACTGTCCACCAACACACAATGTCCTGTGTCACATCTAGTCTCTACTGTCCACCAACACACAATGTCCCGTGTCACATCTAGACTCTACTGTCCACCAACACACAATGTCCCGTGTCACATCTAGACTCTACTGTCCACCAACATACAATGTCCTGTGTCACATCTAGTCTCTACTGTCCACCAACATACAATGTCCCGTGTCACATCTAGACTCTACTGTTCACCAACATACAATGTCCTGTGTCACATCTAGTCTCTACTGTCCACCAACATACAATGTCCTGTGTCACATCTAGACTCTACTGTCCACCAACACACAATGTCCCGTGTCACATCTAGACTCTACTGTCCACCAACATACAATGTCCTGTGTCACATCTAGTCTCTACTGTCCACCAACATACAATGTCCCGTGTCACATCTAGTCTCTACTGTCCACCAACACACAATGTCCTGTGTCACATCTAGTCTCTACTGTCCACCAACATACAATGTCCTGTGTCACATCTAGACTCTACTATCCACCAACACACAATGTCCCGTGTCACATCTAGTCTCTACTGTCCACCAACATACAATGTCCTGTGTCACATCTAGTCTCTACTGTCCACCAACATACAATGTCCTGTGTCACATCTAGTCTCTACTGTCCACCAACATACAGTGTCCTGTGTCACATCTAGACTCTACTGTCCACCAACACACAATGTCCTGTGTCACATCTAGTCTCTACTGTCCACCAACATACAATGTCCTGTGTCACATCTAGACTCTACTATCCACCAACACACAATGTCCCGTGTCACATCTAGACTCTACTGTCCACCAACACACAATGTCCCGTGTCACATCTAGACTCTACTATCCACCAACACACAATGTCCTGTGTCACATCTAGTCTCTACTGTCCACCAACATACAATGTCCTGTGTCACATCTAGACTCTACTATCCACCAACACACAATGTCCCGTGTCACATCTAGTCTCTACTGTTCACCAACACACAATGTCCTGTGTCACATCTAGACTCTACTGTCCACCAACACACAATGTCCCGTGTCACATCTAGACTCTACTGTCCACCAACACACAATGTCCTGTGTCACATCTAGTCTCTACTGTCCACCAACACACAATGTCCTGTGTCACATCTAGACTCTACTATCCACCAACACACAATGTCCCGTGTCACATCTAGACTCTACTGTCCACCAACACACAATGTCCCGTGTCACATCTAGTCTCTACTGTCCACCAACACACAATGTCCCGTGTCACATCTAGTCTCTACTGTTCACCAACACACAATGTCCCGTGTCACATCTAGTCTCTACTGTTCACCAACACACAATGTCCCGTGTCACATCTAGACTCTACTGTTCACCAACACACAATGTCCTGTGTCACATCTAGACTCTACTGTTCACCAACACACAATGTCCCGTGTCACATCTAGACTCTACTGTCCACCAACACACAATGTCCCGTGTCACATCTAGTCTCTACTGTCCACCAACACACAATGTCCCGTGTCACATCTAGTCTCTACTGTTCACCAACACACAATGTCCCGTGTCACATCTAGTCTCTACTGTTCACCAACACACAATGTCCCGTGTCACATCTAGACTCTACTGTCCACCAACATACAATGTCCTGTGTCACATCTAGTCTCTACTGTCCACCAACATACAATGTCCCGTGTCACATCTAGTCTCTACTATCCACCAACATACAATGTCCTGTGTCACATCTAGACTCTACTGTTCACCAACATACAATGTCCTGTGTCACATCTAGACTCTACTGTCCACCAACACACAATGTCCTGTGTCACATCTAGTCTCTACTGTCCACCAACATACAATGTCCTGTGTCACATCTAGACTCTACTATCCACCAACACACAATGTCCCGTGTCACATCTAGACTCTACTGTCCACCAACACACAATGTCCCGTGTCACATCTAGACTCTACTATCCACCAACACACAATGTCCTGTGTCACATCTAGTCTCTACTGTCCACCAACATACAATGTCCTGTGTCACATCTAGACTCTACTGTCCACCAACACACAATGTCCTGTGTCACATCTAGACTCTACTATCCACCAACATACAATGTCCCGTGTCACATCTAGTCTCTACTGTTCACCAACACACAATGTCCTGTGTCACATCTAGACTCTACTGTCCACCAACACACAATGTCCCGTGTCACATCTAGACTCTACTGTCCACCAACACACAATGTCCTGTGTCACATCTAGTCTCTACTGTTCACCAACATACAATGTCCTGTGTCACATCTAGACTCTACTATCCACCAACATACAATGTCCTGTGTCACATCTAGTCTCTACTGTCCACCAACACACAATGTCCCGTGTCACATCTAGTCTCTACTGTCCACCAACACACAATGTCCCGTGTCACATCTAGACTCTACTGTCCACCAACATACAATGTCCTGTGTCACATCTAGACTCTACTATCCACCAACACACAATGTCCTGTGTCACATCTAGTCTCTACTGTCCACCAACACACAATGTCCTGTGTCACATCTAGACTCTACTATCCACCAACACACAATGTCCTGTGTCACATCTAGACTCTACTGTCCACCAACACACAATGTCCTGTGTCACATCTAGACTCTACTATCCACCAACACACAATGTCCTGTGTCACATCTAGTCTCTACTGTCCACCAACACACAATGTCCTGTGTCACATCTAGTCTCTACTGTCCACCAACACACAATGTCCCGTGTCACATCTAGACTCTACTGTCCACCAACATACAATGTCCCGTGTCACATCTAGACTCTACTATCCACCAACACACAATGTCCTGTGTCACATCTAGTCTCTACTGTCCACCAACACACAATGTCCTGTGTCACATCTAGACTCTACTATCCACCAACACACAATGTCCTGTGTCACATCTAGACTCTACTGTCCACCAACACACAATGTCCTGTGTCACATCTAGACTCTACTGTCCACCAACACACAATGTCCTGTGTCACATCTAGTCTCTACTGTCCACCAACACACAATGTCCTGTGTCACATCTAGACTCTACTATCCACCAACACACAATGTCCTGTGTCACATCTAGACTCTACTGTCCACCAACATACAATGTCCCGTGTCACATCTAGACTCTACTATCCACCAACACACAATGTCCTGTGTCACATCTAGTCTCTACTATCCACCAACACACAATGTCCTGTGTCACATCTAGACTCTACTGTCCACCAACATACAATGTCCCGTGTCACATCTAGACTCTACTGTCCACCAACACACAATGTCCTGTGTCACATCTAGACTCTACTGTCCACCAACACACAATGTCCCGTGTCACATCTAGACGCTACTGTCCACCAACACACAATGTCCCGTGTCACATCTAGTCTCTACTATCCACCAACATACAATGTCCTGTGTCACATCTAGACTCTACTATCCACCAACACACAATGTCCTGTGTCACATCTAGTCTCTACTGTCCACCAACATACAATGTCCTGTGTCACATCTAGACTCTACTATCCACCAACACACAATGTCCTGTGTCACATCTAGTCTCTACTATCCACCAACACACAATGTCCTGTGTCACATCTAGTCTCTACTGTCCACCAACATACAATGTCCCGTGTCACATCTAGTCTCTACTATCCACCAACATACAATGTCCTGTGTCACATCTAGACTCTACTATCCACCAACACACAATGTCCTGTGTCACATCTAGACTCTACTGTCCACCAACACACAATGTCCTGTGTCACATCTAGACTCTACTGTCCACCAACACACAATGTCCTGTGTCACATCTAGTCTCTACTGTCCACCAACACACAATGTCCTGTGTCACATCTAGACTCTACTATCCACCAACACACAATGTCCTGTGTCACATCTAGACTCTACTATCCACCAACACACAATGTCCTGTGTCACATCTAGACTCTACTGTCCACCAACATACAATGTCCCGTGTCACATCTAGACTCTACTATCCACCAACATACAATGTCCCGTGTCACATCTAGACTCTACTATCCACCAACATACAATGTCCTGTGTCACATCTAGTCTCTACTGTCCACCAACACACAATGTCCTGTGTCACATCTAGACTCTACTATCCACCAACATACAATGTCCCGTGTCACATCTAGACTCTACTATCCACCAACATACAATGTCCCGTGTCACATCTAGACTCTACTATCCACCAACACACAATGTCCCGTGTCACATCTAGACTCTACTATCCACCAACATACAATGTCCTGTGTCACATCTAGTCTCTACTGTTCACCAAGATACAATGTCCTGTGTCACATCTAGACTCTACTATCCACCAACATACAATGTCCTGTGTCACATCTAGTCTCTACTGTTCACCAAGATACAATGTCCTGTGTCACATCTAGACTCTACTATCCACCAACATACAATGTCCTGTGTCACATCTAGTCTCTACTGTTCACCAACATACAATGTCCTGTGTCACATCTAGTCTCCACTCTCCACCAACACACAATGTCCTGTGTCACATCTAGTCTCTACTGTTCACCAACACACAATGTCCTGTGTCACATCTAGACTCTACTATCCACCAACACACAATGTCCTGTGTCACATCTAGTCTCCACTCTCCACCAACACACAATGTCCTGTGTCACATCTAGTCTCTACTGTCCACCAACATACAATGTCCTGTGTCACATCTAGTCTCTACTATCCACCAACATACAATGTCCTGTGTCACATCTAGTCTCTACTATCCACCAACATACAATGTCCTGTGTCACATCTAGTCTCTACTATCCACCAACATACAATGTCCTGTGTCACATCTAGTCTCTACTATCCACCAACACACAATGTCCCGTGTCACATCTAGACTCTACTGTCCACCAACACACAATGTCCCGTGTCACATCTAGTCTCTACTGTTCACCAACACACAATGTCCTGTGTCACATCTAGTCTCTACTGTCCACCAACATACAATGTCCTGTGTCACATCTAGTCTCTACTGTCCACCAACACACAATGTCCTGTGTCACATCTAGTCTCCACTCTCCACCAACACACAATGTCCCGTGTCACATCTAGTCTCTACTGTTCACCAACACACAATGTCCTGTGTCACATCTAGTCTCTACTGTCCACCAACATACAATGTCCTGTGTCACATCTAGTCTCTACTGTCCACCAACATACAATGTCCTGTGTCACATCTAGTCTCTACTGTTTTACAAAACCACTTCCAAGTGCACAAATCAGAACAACAATGCCACATAATCTTGCAATCATTAGGGGTTACAAACTGGCCAACATTGCCACTGGTGTTTCAATGATGACTTCTTTCTTTTAAATTCTGTGTAAATGAGCAAGAACACAGTGAGAAGAATCGTGGGAGTGAAGAGAGCACATAAGAGAAGAATGGACGAACTGACAGTGGAGGTTGGAGTGTAGGAAAGTGTTAAGAAGAAACTGGTGTGGACTAGGCTGATATGGGCCAGACATGTGGACAGAATAGGAGATGATAAATTTGCAAAGAGAGGAGATGCTCAGAAAGTGGAGGGGAAAAGGAGGCCAGGAAGACCAAGAATGCGATGGGAGGACTGGGTTAAGAAAAGATCTGGAAAGAGTGGGAGGAGAATGGAGAACAACAGCAAAAGACAGAAGGAGTTGGAGACTGGTTACAGAGAATGTAGTGAGAGAAAAGTGACGGGGGGAAAGAAAAGATGACAGTAACCATGGCAACCTCACCCCTGACAACAGGGACAACAAGAGGTGACAACATTGCGCCCCAGTGTCGGTCCGTTCCTTAGACTCACCCTTGTCAGGCAGGATCTGGAAAATGACAAAGTCTTCTGGCTTGCCCTCTACACCAAATTTGCTAAGGATCTTCTGTGTGACGATCTTTGTGTGGTCACTGTTATTGACCTACAACAAACACAAGTGACCAGTCAGATGTTGGTCTAACACATGTATCGACACAAACTCTACATATCAGTAAGAACTGTCCTCAGGATGAAAATCTTCAAAGATGCATAGTAACACTTTCTACAGCACCTACATCCTTGCAAATTCAAGCTCAGAGGAGCAACAAACAGAATTGTTTGGCATAATCATAAACAGGGAGAGACAAGAGTCATCATTGGAGCATGGAACTGGCAAAAATATATGCTGGAAAAGCAATTTCAAAGAAATATGTTTTATTGAGTTTTTTTATGAAAGGTGGCTAGTTTCAGAAGATTTAATTGTAATAGAGAGATGATTACAGATTGCTTGATCAGCTACAGAGAACACCTATATTAATTTTAGGAACAAAACATTATAGTTTTTATAATACTTATAACAGGATCAATCAGTTAATCGATGCAATATTTTAGTAGAACGTTTGGAAAAGTTGATGGCAATTGTAAACTGTAGATATTTCAAATGTAAGGTTTCGTGATTGAAATGCCCAGAGGTACCGTGACATGTGGGGAGACATTGTACACACTGTCATTACAAGGACACATGGGGGGTGGCTGACTCGGTAAGTGTCTCACTAACCATGATGCTCTTGTACATGTTGCCATGGTGATTCTCTGTCGTGTCAAAGACGACCTTGACGACGTGGAAGTCTGGTGACGACAGACTCGCCCACGTCAGACTGGAGCTGCTGTCTGTGGACGGGAGGTTACTCACCGAGCGGGAATGGTGCAGCTGGAAGACACAAACACACTGCAGGTGATCACAGAACACACGAACACATCACCAGGTGACAAATGTACTTGAAGAGGTCACAACAGATGAACATATCACCCCGTCACAAACACATTCGAGGAGATCACAACAGTTGACTACACAACCCAGTAACAACAACATTGCAGGAGGTCACAACAGTTGACTACACAACCCAGTAACAACAACATTGCAGGAGGTCACAACAGTTGACTACACAACCCAGTAACAACAACATTGCAGGAGGTCACAACAGTTGACTACACAACCCAGTAACAACAACATTGCAGGAGGTCACAACAGTTGACTACACAACCCAGTAACAACAACATTGCAGGAGGTCACAACAGTTGACTACACAACCCAGTAACAACAACATTGCAGGAGGTCACAACAGTTGACTACACAACCCAGTAACAACAACATTGCAGGAGGTCACAACAGTTGACTACACAACCCAGTAACAACAACATTGCAGGAGATCACAACAGTTGACTACACAACCCAGTAACAACAACATTGCAGGAGGTCACAACAGTTGACTACACAACCCAGTAACAACAACATTGCAGGAGATCACAACAGTTGACTACACAACCCAGTAACAACAACATTGCAGGGGGTCACAACAGTTGACTACACAACCCAGTAACAACAACATTGCAGGAGATCACAACAGTTGACTACACAACCCAGTAACAACAACATTGCAGGAGGTCACAACAGTTGACTACACAACCCAGTAACAACAACATTGCAGGAGATCACAACAGTTGACTACACAACCCAGTAACAACAACATTGCAGGAGGTCACAACAGTTGACTACACAACCCAGTAACAACAACATTGCAGGAGATCACAACAGTTGACTACACAACCCAGTAACAACAACATTGCAGGAGATCACAACAGTTGACTACACAACCCAGTAACAACAACATTGCAGGAGATCACAACAGTTGACTACACAACCCAGTAACAACAACATTGCAGGAGGTCACAACAGTTGACTACACAACCCAGTAACAACAACATTGCAGGAGGTCACAACAGTTGACTACACAACCCAGTAACAACAACATTGCAGGAGATCACAACAGTTGACTACACAACCCAGTAACAACAACATTGCAGGAGATCACAACAGTTGACTACACAACCCAGTAACAACAACATTGCAGGAGGTCACAACAGTTGACTACACAACCCAGTAACAACAACATTGCAGGAGGTCACAACAGTTGACTACACAACCCAGTAACAACAACATTGCAGGAGATCACAACAGTTGACTACACAACCCAGTAACAACAACATTGCAGGAGATCACAACAGTTGACTACACAACCCAGTAACAACAACATTGCAGGAGATCACAACAGTTGACTACACAACCCAGTAACAACAACATTGCAGGAGGTCACAACAGTTGACTACACAACCCAGTAACAACAACATTGCAGGAGGTCACAACAGTTGACTACACAACCCAGTAACAACAACATTGCAGGAGATCACAACAGTTGACTACACAACCCAGTAACAACAACATTGCAGGAGATCACAACAGTTGACTACACAACCCAGTAACAACAACATTGCAGGAGGTCACAACAGTTGACTACACAACCCAGTAACAACAACATTGCAGGAGATCACAACAGTTGACTACACAACCCAGTAACAACAACATTGCAGGAGATCACAACAGTTGACTACACAACCCAGTAACAACAACATTGCAGGAGGTCACAACAGTTGACTACACAACCCAGTAACAACAACATTGCAGGAGATCACAACAGTTGACTACACAACCCAGTAACAACAACATTGCAGGAGATCACAACAGTTGACTACACAACCCAGTAACAACAACATTGCAGGAGGTCACAACAGTTGACTACACAACCCAGTAACAACAACATTGCAGGAGGTCACAACAGTTGACTACACAACCCAGTAACAACAACATTGCAGGAGATCACAACAGTTGACTACACAACCCAGTAACAACAACATTGCAGGAGATCACAACAGTTGACTACACAACCCAGTAACAACAACATTGCAGGAGGTCACAACAGTTGACTACACAACCCAGTAACAACAACATTGCAGGAGATCACAACAGTTGACTACACAACCCAGTAACAACAACATTGCAGGAGGTCACAACAGTTGACTACACAACCCAGTAACAACAACATTGCAGGAGGTCACAACAGTTGACTACACAACCCAGTAACAACAACATTGCAGGAGGTCACAACAGTTGACTACACAACCCAGTAACAACAACATTGCAGGAGGTCACAACAGTTGACTACACAACCCAGTAACAACAACATTGCAGGAGGTCACAACAGTTGACTACACAACCCAGTAACAACAACATTGCAGGAGATCACAACAGTTGACTACACAACCCAGTAACAACAACATTGCAGGAGATCACAACAGTTGACTACACAACCCAGTAACAACAACATTGCAGGAGGTCACAACAGTTGACTACACAACCCAGTAACAACAACATTGCAGGAGATCACAACAGTTGACTACACAACCCAGTAACAACAACATTGCAGGAGGTCACAACAGTTGACTACACAACCCAGTAACAACAACATTGCAGGAGGTCACAACAGTTGACTACACAACCCAGTAACAACAACATTGCAGGAGGTCACAACAGTTGACTACACAACCCAGTAACAACAACATTGCAGGAGGTCACAACAGTTGACTACACAACCCAGTAACAACAACATTGCAGGAGGTCACAACAGTTGACTACACAACCCAGTAACAACAACATTGCAGGAGATCACAACAGTTGACTACACAACCCAGTAACAACAACATTGCAGGAGATCACAACAGTTGACTACACAACCCAGTAACAACAACATTGCAGGAGGTCACAACAGTTGACTACACAACCCAGTAACAACAACATTGCAGGAGATCACAACAGTTGACTACACAACCCAGTAACAACAACATTGCAGGAGGTCACAACAGTTGACTACACAACCCAGTAACAACAACATTGCAGGAGGTCACAACAGTTGACTACACAACCCAGTAACAACAACATTGCAGGAGGTCACAACAGTTGACTACACAACCCAGTAACAACAACATTGCAGGAGGTCACAACAGTTGACTACACAACCCAGTAACAACAACATTGCAGGAGGTCACAACAGTTGACTACACAACCCAGTAACAACAACATTGCAGGAGGTCACAACAGTTGACTACACAACCCAGTAACAACAACATTGCAGGAGGTCACAACAGTTGACTACACAACCCAGTAACAACAACATTGCAGGAGGTCACAGTACATAAACATTTCGCCCGGTGACAAAGGCACATGAAGAAATCACAACAAATGAACACATAACCCTGTCACAAACACACTCAAAGAGGTCACAACAGAGAAACACATGACCCACTAACAAAGACATTGCTGGTGTTCACAGTACATTAACACATCACCCAGTGTTAACACATTGCAGGAGACTATAACTAACACACTCGTTATCCAGTAATAAACATATTGCAAAAAATCACAGCAGATGAACACACGAACCAATGGCAAACACACTACATGAGATCGCAACATACACATCACCCTGTCACACACTTATGGGTGATATAAAAGGGTACAAGTACCCAATGTAAATGGGTGACTACTAAGGGAACAATTGAAAAAATTACACTTTAGTGTGACTGACTTCAGATGGTACAACTGATCAATTTATACTTACGGTGACAAAGTGACCAATTTACACTATAGGGGACACCAGGTGGTTCAACTGGCAATTATACTTGCTAGGGTGATATCAAAGAGTATAATGGACCAATTTACACTCAGGGTCAACTTATATGGTACTGGTCAGTTTATACTTAGGGTGACAACAGATGGTACAACTGACCAAATTGACACTGACAAATTTACACTTTGGGGTGACAACTGACGGCACAACTAACCAATTTACACCTTGGTTGTCATCTGAGTGTACAACAGAGAGACTTGCCAACTAACTGACACAGGTGTCATGCCAAGTAGGTGAAGTGTAGTTACATGTTGGTGACTTACTGGCGGCCGCGCGGCAGTGGGTGGAGACTGAGGCTCTGGACTAGGGAAGACACTGTTGACGGAGAGGGTGTCGGGACAGATGCAGGGTGTGGAGCCGCCCAGGCTCGTGGAGATGGACGACCCACTTGTGCTGCTCACCATAGGCAGCAGGGGGCGACGGGGGGAGAAGAACCCCAGACTGAAAGAACAAGAACAAGATGTTTATTTGTTGACCCCAAAATAAGTACATGAATTCAATAATCATCAGGTGAAACAGAAACAAAACGTCACACATCTGTAATTTAAAACAGTGAAATGGGGGTCAGTGACTCCTGTTAAGACTGAAAAGTCGCTATCACAGGAGCCACTAGTAGTAATTATACATTTAGTTAACCTCTCGATATACGTATGTATAGTAATTATTACGTCAAAAGTATTTTTTTCTTCAATACGATTTGTTTTCTCTTAATAGTTTATTCTATCTCTGATGCATGTGTACATGCTTCTCTGTAATATAAGTAAGTAGAAATAATTAAGTAACAATAAAAAATACATATAACATTTCATTGCATCTATCCATATATGTGCATATTAAAATTCTAATGACTTTGTGTATTAAACTGACATGTGTAACAATTATATATTGTACATACGTTTTGATATTTTTGTAAGAGATACATTTTAAAGTAATACGCAAAGATTGGTTACATCATTTCATCAATGTGTGCAGTGTCACAGTGTCAGATTGTATACAACTGTAGTAGCAGTACAGTGTAGTGATATTTTATTCACAACAATATGTCATAAAAGAGGAGCACAAGAACGAAATTGTACATGTGCAGTCATCTTATTTCCATAGTGGACCTCTATAAAATATTAACAACACCTAAAATAAATGATAAATACAAATCACATAAATAAATAAAATTAATACAAAATAGATAAGACACTGAAATACAAATTCACTTTCCTCTTTTACTCATTAAAATATTCTTACATTCTTTTTTAAATAGATGTTTTTGTTCAATGGACTTTATATCACATGGAAGTTTGTTCCACAGTTTAATCTCATTAATTTTTTAAAAGATTTGCAACCCTAACCCTTGACATGTAGAATTAGCAAGTTGGTTAAATGTGTTGGACTTGGTGACTTGTTAAACTTAGGTGTTGATCTCACCTGTCAACAATGATCTGTTCACACACAGCATACGTATATTTCACCCAATCAATTAGTAAATCAAAGGCCATATTTTGTGCCAAAAAAAAATAATTAAAGGGTCCATTTTATATTGTGTAGTCTTATATATTTAAATATTTTGGCAGTATCATCATTTGAAAGAGCATCAACAATTTGTTATTAAGGGGCAGAGTAGATTTTTACACCAGGATATGGCGATAAATATCGATAACACACTAGTCCATAAAAAAGTAGGAGAAACTCACCTTGACTTTTTACGGTGACCTTTCACCTCCTGCGGTGTACTGGGAGTCACTGGCTCAATCTCACATGACAATTCATAACTGCAACAGAAGACATGTCCCAGTGGTGGGTATATGTCATCTGTTTACAAATAAACTGAGTGACCAAGGACTTGGTTGACATTGAAGGAACTGAATGTTGAATAGTTGACAAGGGAATACCAGGATATATTCGCAGTCCCATTCTACAAAATCTAGCTAGCACTAGATAACGGAATATACATATATATATATATTGTGTGTATATATGTGTGCATGTTTAAGTTGTGTATGTGTGTGCGTGCATGGATGCATGGGTGCATGTGTGTATGCGTACTTGACATATACGCTGCACAGACCACAACAGCCAGTGCATCTGCATCTGCCCACCTCTCCTTGTCGTCGTAGGTGCGAATGTGAAAGAACCACTCAATGAAGGCCGTGTCAGCCTTCAAGTCGTACAGCTGAGCTGACGACTGCAACAGTTTGATTTGTGCCAGAATCTCAAACTCCTTCCGACGCTTGTCAAAGTTAATGAGACCTCCCTCGACCCTGTCGTCCATTGCCGTGTCAACCATGGTCAGGTCAGTGAGGAACGTTCCGAGATAGGGGATAGTC
Source organism: Ridgeia piscesae (assembly GCA_025642075.2). NCBI lineage: Eukaryota > Metazoa > Annelida > Polychaeta > Sabellida > Siboglinidae > Ridgeia > Ridgeia piscesae. The sequence continues at coordinate 470,104 of JAODUO010000189.1, forward strand.
CCGCACACGGCCATTGACTAGAAAACATACACAGCAATATTGTGAGATTTGTAAGGAATGTTCCTGAGACATGGTTCGTTCCACACATTCAGTGGAAAGGCACACACAGTTAGGGAGTTGAAATAAACAAGACCCAACAACTATATCAAGTGCAGTGGCTCCGGGGTAGAGCTTCGTACTCTTGGTTTTAATCCTGTGCTGCGGTGTTAAATCCTTGGACAAGTTTTGTTCACTATATATTGCTCCAGGCCACTCAGCTATATGAATGAGTACCTGGTTATAGACAATGGTGGATATTTGTATAGGCAGCCTTTGCACATTAATCGCAGCGTGGCTGGATGCTTCCCTAAGAAGTTGAGATGGAGTTTGACTGAGCAGGTCTGCCAGGGAAGTGAATCGTTTTGAGCAGTCCTGAGGACTGGATACTGTGCTATATAAGAACTTACCTTTTACCTTTACCATATCAGCAAGTGATGACAAGCTAAGCCTGGGTAATCAAACATGATCCTTCAGACTGTAGCTGACCATATACTGTATACTGTTTTCTATACTCTAATTGCTTCAACTGAGTGTCATTCCAAATTTGAACGGGCACAATGAACCCAACTGTTAAACTGCAATTAATGTTAGAAAACTTAGGAGTAGTTGTGGTGTTTTCAAATACCGGGTACGTACCATTTGAAAGTCTAACTTTTTGCGACCCACTGTTGACCATGGGGCATTTTTCTTCTTCGCTAATCCCTTCATACCTCGTATTGTATTGGTGCTGTGCGGGTCGGCAAACTTGGCGGTTCCTTCCTAGAAAACAAACCGATTTATATTATCAAGTCTACAGATTGCAGGCAAACGAAAGAGTTGTTTTGGGCATATAGATTGAATAGCTAATAATGCAGTCTAATCATTTGTAACTACAATAAACAATATCACATTTAATTGTTTAGTGAAAATTAATTTTCAAAGTGGAAGATTCCTGTGAGATCTGACAGTTCCAAAAGTGGTCAGATCCACGCTGACATAATATCTGTGATGTGGTCTACCTACCATCATCAGCAGTTCCCGGCACATTGTGTAGTTGTGTCTCTCTGAGAAGATATCGGCCAACTCATTAAACAAGTCCATCTTCTCTCTGCAAACACCAATATCTCCAGCTCATTCTAAAGAGTGTGACTTATTAAACAAGCCCATGTTCTCTCTACAACGAGTGATGTGCATAGCTTAGTCTAGAAACATTACAGCTCATTACTTAAACACGTCTATCTTCTCTCTGCATACACCAATAAGTCCAGCTCATTCTAAAGAGTGTGACTTATTAAACAAGCCCATGTTCTCTCTACAACGAGTGATGTGCATAGCTTAGTCTAGAAACATTACAGCTCATTACTTAAACACGTCTATCTTCTCTCTGCATACACCAATAAGTCCAGCTCATTCTAAAGATTGACTTATTAAACAAGTCCATGTTCTCTCTACAAGTAGTGATGTTGCTTGCTTATTCAAAACATTACAGCGCATTATTTAAACAAATTTCCATGACCAACTCTAATAGAGTTTAGGTCAGCAGTTTGAACAGGTGGGTTAAAATAAAAGAAGGATCCGATCACAGTAAATGAAAGACCTAGGACCTGTGAGTATATTGGCCAGCTTTGACCGCTCTGTGCGTAGGAGGGTGGCTGTTTTGACCACTCTGTACAGTAGAGTTAAACAAGTCCTCCTTCTACATGCAACAATACCACCTGCTTGGTGTAATCACTACAAGCAACTTGTGTATAGAGGTAGAATGGAGGGGAACTTACCTCTGTACTTCTGCCCATACCCTGCTCAGTCTGTACACAGGGTTAGACTGTAGACCGGAGATGATGGCCTTCAGTGCTAGAAAAAAGTTCTTAAATACGTCAGTTCCTGCAACAACAATAGGACAGGTTGATGTGTGGCACACTCACTAATGAAACAGGACAGCCTCATGTGTGACAGACAAGTGTACACTTCCTATCACTCAGTGAACATTATAGCACAAGACAATGGTCCATTAATTCCTGCATGTAAATGTGTTAATTTCAAACCACCACATTTGACCTCAGAGTCACACCACCACACAACATACAGCTCATACTCGCTACCTGTGTTATGATACACCAAACTCCAGCCATCTAAACTGTGTTATTAAACAGCCCCTTCCTCTACAAAGAGTGTGTTAGTTGTCAGAAACATTACCTGCATTACTTAAACAGTCATTCTCTCTGCATACACCAATAAGTCCAGCTCATTCTAAAGAGTGTGACTTATTAAACAAGCCCATGTTCTCTCTACAACGAGTGATGTGCATAGCTTAGTATAGAAACATTACAGCTCATTACTTAAACACGTCTATCTTCTCTCTGCATACACCAATAAGTCCAGCTCATTCTAAAGATTGTGACTTATTAAACAAGCCCATGTTCTCTCTACAACGAGTGATGTGCATAGCTTAGTATAGAAACATTACAGCTCATTACTTAAACACGTCTATCTTCTCTCTGCATACACCAATATCTCCAGCTCATTCTAAAGAGTGTGACTTATTAAACAAGCCCATGTTCTCTCTACAACGAGTGATGTGCATAGCTTAGTCTAGAAACATTACAGCCCATTACTTAAACAAGTCTATCTTCTCTCTGCATACACCAATAAGTCCAGCTCATTCTAAAGATTGTGACTTATTAAACAAGCCCATGTTCTCTCTACAAAGAGTGATGTGCATAGCTTAGTCTAGAAACATTACAGCCCATTACTTAAACAAGTCTATCTTCTCTCTGCATACACCAATAAGTCCAGCTCATTCTAAAGAGTGTGACTTATTAAACAAGCCCATGTTCTCTCTACAACGAGTGATGTGCATAGCTTAGTCTAGAAACATTACAGCTCATTACTTAAACAAGTCTATCTTCTCTCTGCATACACCAATAAGTCCAGCTCATTCTAAAGATACAACTGATTAAACTAGTCCATGTTCTCTCTACAAGTAGTGATGTTGCTTGCTTATTCAAAACTCTAATAGAGTTTAGGTCAGCAGTTTGAACAGGTGGGTTAAAATAAAAGAAGGATCCGATCGCGGTAAATGAAAGACCTAGGACCTGTGAGTATATTGGCCAGCTTTGACCGCTCTGTGCGTAGGAGGGTTGGCTGTTTTGACCACTCTGTACAGTAGAGTTAAACAAGTCCTCCTTCTACATGCAACAATACCACCTGCTTGGTGTAATCACTACAAGCAACTTGTGTATAGAGGTAGAATGGAGGGGAACTTACCTCTGTACTTCTGCCCATACCCTGCTCAGTCTGTACACAGGGTTAGACTGTAGACCGGAGATGATGGCCTTCAGTGCAGAGAAGTTCTTGAGCATACGCAGCTCCTGCAACAACAATAGGACAGGTTGATGTGTGGCACACTCACTACTGAAACAGGACAGCCTCATGTGTGACAGACAAGTGTACACTTCCTATCACTCAGTGAACGATTATGCGACAAGACAATGGTCCATTAATTCCTGCATGTAAATGTGTTAATTTCAAACCACCATATTTGACCTAGAGTCACACCACCACACACCAACAGCAACTCGTACCTGTGTTAGTGTCACAGCACCATGTACCTGTGTTAGTGTCACAGCACCTCGTACCTGTGTTAGTGTCACAGCACCACGTACCTGTGTTAGTGTCACAGCACCTCGTACCTGTGTTAGTGTCACAGCAACTCGTACCTGTGTTAGTGTCACAGCACCACGTACCTGTGTTAGTGTCACAGCACCACGTACCTGTGTTAGTGTCACAGCACCTCGTACCTGTGTTAGTGTCACAGCACCTCGTACCTGTGTTAGTGTCACAGCAACTCGTACCTGTGTTAGTGTCACAGCACCACGTACCTGTGTTAGTGTCACAGCACCACGTACCTGTGTTAGTGTCACAGTAACTCGTACCTGTGTTAGTGTCACAGCACCACGTACCTGTGTTAGTGTCACAGCACCTCGTACCTGTGTTAGTGTCACAGCAACTCGTACCTGTGTTAGTGTCACAGCACCTCGTACCTGTGTTAGTGTCACAGCACCACGTACCTGTGTTAGTGTCACAGCACCTCGTACCTGTGTTAGTGTCACAGCAACTCATACCTGTGTTAGTGTCACAGCACCACGTACCTGTGTTAGTGTCACAGCACCTCGTACCTGTGTTAGTGTCACAGCAACTCGTACCTGTGTTAGTGTCACAGCAACTCGTACCTGTGTTAGTGTCACAGCAACTCGTACCTGTGTTAGTGTCACAGCACCACGTACCTGTGTTAGTGTCACAGCACCACGTACCTGTGTTAGTGTCACAGCACCTCGTACCTGTGTTAGTGTCACAGCACCACGTACCTGTGTTAGTGTCACAGCACCACGTACCTGTGTTAGTGTCACAGCACCACGTACCTGTGCAATGTTGATCCACTTGTCAATGATGCGGGCACGCTGACTGTGAGGTAAGTCCGGCCACTTGAGTATGATAGCGATCAAACGATACGACACGGCGTTAAACTGGTTGACAGTTGCATATACAGAGGGCGCCTCTAGTCGCTTCTTGTCTCGGCCCGTCCATACACAGCCCATGCATTGGTGCGGCACTACACGCCTGAAGAGCTCCTGTAACACAGAAAACACAAATAAACTAACGAATGCTCTAGTGCAGTACTAGGCTTTTTGACCGCACTTTTTGAGTCTGGTTGAGGTCTTGAATACAGTCCTCTGTCATGTCAGGTGGAGTTGGCTAGCCACTGACCAACTCACTTCACTAACAAAGGTGACCAAATATAGACTTCTGCAATGTATATATCCACATAACATAATAAAATTTCCCCTTCTTATATTTTCACATTTTTAGATAACCATAAACGAAGTACAAATAGTCAGACTCATTACAGATGTTTGTTTATTACTCTCTAATTAAGTTCCAATAGCAACAGACGTTTTCTGTTAACGACTACACCTAAAAATTAATAAATTCTCAGCTGTATGCAGACATACATAACAAAACAAACAGATCATTTTTGTACATTTCAAGGTATCCGAAAACACAGCTTATGCGAATACATCGACACAGAGAAACTATCCAATGTGAGGTGACAGCAGAAGTAGGCATCAAGTATAACTAAACTTACAGCGTCCATATACGTGAGTTGCTCTGCAAATGTCTTCTCAGGAATTGAGTCGAAGCTGACGGGCCACGTGAGGCTCTGGCAGCAGTTTGGTGTCACCAGGTTAAAGAGACGCAGGTTGGACAGGCCAATGTCAATGTCATCAACTGAGGAGAAAGACACAAGACGATGACAGATACAGTGGAACCCCCTCACGAACGACCACCCTCATTTACGACCACCAACTTTTTACGACTGTTTTTTCATTGACGGAATGTCTACGCGGTATAAACGTTCCCTCACCAACGACCACCCGGCAGACGCGACCAACGACCATGGCAATTTGAATTTTACCCCTGACGAATGACCATCCAATAGGTGGCCAGGACATTTGTTAACCTAAATATCGCAATGAATTCTCATTAAAAGCATGATTAACGTGCATGGACACGCATAATGCCATAAAAACAATAAATCGCCTGATGACGACCATTCATTTTGGCGATCTTTTACTTTCTGACTGAATTATGAAAACGACATCTAACAGCCGCTAGACTTTCCTCACATATCTTATATATTTATAAACACACAGTATGTTATAAAATCACTTACATTATTGAAACAACTAAAATTCACGAAACAAACTCGCACAATTAAGAACTCGCCGGCAAGACATCATGGCGGACATGGTCACCGTCGGTAGCTACGTGTAACTCTGCGATTAAATATCCATATTGTGTATGACTGAAGTTTAGAAACTTGTGTATGATTAAAGTTTAGAAACTTAGGCTAAGTTTTAGGTTAGTTTAGGATAAAACCGGAATCCAGATTTAGCGACACCGCGATAAAATATCGACATAACGCCACGGTAATCTACGGCCTGCATGTAACAGCCGCAGGCGATGTCGACTTTAGTTTAGCACGATTTAGATTTGGGAATTTTATTCTTCACAGCAATTTAAATGATTTAATTTTATGGCTTAGCGTGTATATATATGATATATGTGTCATTAGAGAGGAAGTTGCGCGGCTGTAAGAGGTCGTTTTCATGATTAGATGAGAAGGTAAAAGATCGTTTTGCGGTGCTGGAAAGAACAACAAAATGGCGACCGCGGTGCGATTACCCAGGCCGCCGTGAGGTGGCAGCACTTTACAACCCCTCAGACCGAATTTTAAATAAATTAAATGAGAATTACTTTTATCAGATATAATTACAAAACGATCAAAATTAGGATACTTTTTATCAGATATTATTTAGAAAAAAACGATTCAAAATTAAACTTATGCTGAAACATGTCACTGAAACGTGTCACAAATAAAATAAACAAAATAAAAACAAATTGCATTTGGTTGTAAAATGTTATCTCATTTTTTATTTCTACTTTTATTTTGTGTATTTACTACTTAGTGGTTGTAAGCGCCCCCTAGTGTTGATTGTTAGTCGTTGTAAGCGCCCCCTAGTGTTGAATGTTGCAAACCCCTCACGAGAGACCACCCCTCTTTTAAGACCGCCCCACTCTGATTTGGGGGGGGGGTCTTAAATGAGGTTCCACTGTACCAGCAGGGATGGCATGAATGAAGTACAAGTACTTTGTTACAATATTTACATAGTTTTTTTAAGTAATGTAATGGAGTACATTTTTAATAAAGTACTTTAATTTGTAACAAAGTAATTTGTGTATAACGTAGCAATACTTTTAATCCGTTAGTTTTGCTTAATTTGTGAAATATTTTCGTTACAATATTTCTGCAAGAGTTGGATCATTGTCATGTGAAAATAGTATACAATACAGCAATTAACTGCCCAGATCACAAATGTATTTGCATAAAAAAGTAGTTATTTTATTTTAATGACTGTTTTGGTTCATGTAGAGAAATGTCGCTATTATAGTCTCGCATTCTGTCCGTGCTGTAATTTTGCTCTTACTTAAAGTACTTTTGAAAGTTACTTTTACTTTTTACTCAAGTAAGTTTTGTCAATGTACTTTGACTTAAGTAGTTTTGAGGAGAGGTACTTGTATTTTCACTCAAGTATAACATAAAAGTAGTTCCGTCAACATGGGATGCTAGCATCTGGATGCCACTCCCACTGCAAGTTACATATTGAGATATTCCCCTGATGTTTGCCCTACAAGCATCCTGAGCTTCTGTAACCTTGGTGCTATGACGACACATCGGATGCCAGTTTTCTCAAAAAACTTATACCAACTCACATGTTGGTTTCTTTTATTACCTTTGTTCCAGATTTACATTTGTAGCAACTGTTATAATGCCATGCGGATGTAACATTTTTAATAGTCCAGTGCCAAAACTAATTTTATGAGAATAATTAGGTTAATATTCTTGGTTTGATGAATTAGGAAGAGTAGTCCTTGATGATGGATGCCATCATAGTGTCACTGTCCATCTAGTTTAAAGTATGTATCTTCAACACATTTCTAGTAAACTGTTGGCATAATACTCTTGATGCTAATGGTTAGGTTTTATCAATTCTAGATGTACAGGTCCAAAAGACGTCTACCGATAACTGCTTTTTAAAATATTTATTGTTAGATCCAACTTCGATCGATGAATAATGGAACAGGTTGCAACTTTTTTAACTAGTTTCGCAGGGGGGATACACAGAGAAGCCAAATACTAGAGGCATAGATAAAGATAGCAAAAAGACATCAGCAAAGAACAGCCTGGAAAACCCTACGGAATTTGGTTATAAATGTGTTTGTTTAAATGCAAGGAGCATAGTAAACAAAATAAATGAACTAAACATTATGGTAGAAGATATTGACCCTCACATAATAGGTATAACTGAATCTTGGGCCACACCTGATATATCAGATGCTGAATTAGGAATGAAAGGGTATGTAATGTTTAGGAAAGATAGATTAGGAAGAAGGGGAGGCGGAGTTATTTTATATATTAAAGAATCCATCCAAGCTTATGAAATAAAATTAGTAAAATAAGCAGAATGTGAAGATGCTGTCTGGTGTAACATAGTTACAGGAAAGTCAACATTAACTGTTGGGTTAGTGTATCGGAGTCCAAACATAAGCATGGAAGAGAATGAAAAAATGCATAACGCTATCAAAGAAGTGAGTAAACGGGACTGTATTATTATGGGGGATTTTAACCATGGGCATATACAGTGGACATCTCTACAGAGTACCGGGAGAGAGGATCAAGAGTTTTTAAATTTAGTACAAGATAGTTTCCTTTCTCAACATGTGTTAGAAGCAACCAGGGGGCGAGAACGTGTTAGACATAGTATTGAGCTCACAGAAGGAATTTGTTGATAATGTCAAGATATGTGAGCCACTGGGGTGTAGTGATCACAACCAGATACATTTTATCATCAAAGTAAAGGGAGAACGGAATAGAAAAATAAGGTACAGGAAAAAATTTGATAAATAGTTTGTATCACCTTAAATATATCATTATGTAAAGATAGACTGGAATAACACACTGAAGAATAAGACAGCAACAGAATGCTGGAATATTTTTAAGAGTGAATTGACTGCGTCGTTGACAAATTTGTCCCCTTGAAAAAACAGGGGAAACGGTCAAAGGAGAAACACTTATCGAAGGAAGCCATTAGAAAAATCAACTACAAGCAAATGATGTGGAAGACATATAGACATACCGGAAGTGAAGAAGACTATAGCATTTATAAGGAAGCACTTAATCAAGCTACAGGTGAAATTAGAAATTCAAAGAGAAGCTACGAACTGAAATTAGAAATTCAAAGAGAAGCTACGAACAAAAAATAGCTTTTAATATAAAGTAAACAGAAAGTTCAGGATAAGGTCGGTCCTCTAGAAGGTAGTGATGGAAACATAATAACAGAGGGATTCTTAATGGCGAAAACCTAAAAGAGTACTTTAGTTCGGTGTTTACCAGGGAAGATATTAGTATATTACCAGTACTTGAGACTAAGTTCGAAGGGAGAGAGTTTGACTATTTAGGACAGCTAATTGTAACCCCAACCAATGGTCGCTATGAAAATAAGAGATATGAAGGATAATAAATCACCTGGAGTGGATGGGATTCCTCCCAAATTACTATTGAAATTGTAGAACAAATCAGCATACCGCTTGCAACAGTGTTCAATTTGTCATTAGAGGAGGGAATAGTTCCGTTAGAATGGAAAAAGCAAACATTATACCATTATTTAAAAAAGGTTAGAGAAACAAGTCAGAGAACTATAGACCAGTGAGTTTAACATCGGTGATTTGCAAACTATTAGAAAGACTAATTAAAAGATCACCTGGTTGATTTTCTTGTTAAAAATAAATTGATAAACCCATCTCAACATGGGTTTTTTTTTTTAAAAGCGAGTCATGCTTAACAAATATGTTATGTTTTGGAAGATGTCACAGTGGCTAGATGAGGGATCACCAGTAGATATAATCTACTTAGATTTAAAAAGCCTTGTCAAAGTGCCACACCAAAGACTACTACTTAAACTAAGGAGAGGCCCATGGCATAGGAAATGGAATGATCAACTGGATAGAAAAATGGCTTATTGGTAGAAGACAAAGAGTAGTAGTTGATGGGGAGGTTCCAAACTGGAAAGCGGTTTGAGTGGAGTACCGCAGGGATCAGTGCTGGGACCTATTTTATTCTTAATATATATCAATGATTTGGATGATGACATAACAAGCAAAGTGTTGAAGTTTGCAGGACGACACAAAGTGTTTAGGAAAATTAAAAGTGATGCAGATAGACAGCATTTACAAGATGATCTTAATAAGTTGATAGAATGGTCTGAGAAGTGGCAAATGCTGTTTAATTTTGGAAAGTGTAGGTGCCTCCACACAGGGCATGGGAATGAAGATGCATAAGGTGATAGAATGGTCTGAGAAGTGGCAAATGCAAAAGGAAAAGGACTTAGGGTTAACTATTAGTGCTGACATGAAGGTATCAGAGCAGTGTGGAATTGCAGCAGCGAAGGGAAACCAAATTCTTGGATTAATTAGGCGAAATATAGTGTACAAAGAAAAAGAACTAATAATACCGCTGTATAAAACAATAATTAGGCCTCACTTAGAATATTGTATACAAGCATGGAGGCCATATCGCAAGAAGGATATTGATATGCTAGAAAGAGTACAAAGGAGAGCAACCAAAATGATACCAAAACTCAGGAATATTAGTTATGAAATGCGTCTAAAAGAATGTGGCTTAACAACACTAGAAACCAGAAGATTGAGAGGAGATCAGATTGAGGTGTTTAAAATATTGAATGGATATGAAAATATTGACAGAAATATTTTTTTCACAGTCAAGAAAGAGAGAAGGACATGGAGTTACATTAGCAAAGAAGCAGTGTAGACTAGATATTAGAAAATTTTCATTTTCACAAAGAACAGTAAACGCATGGAACAGATTATCAGCTGATTGTGTAGGTGCTAGCAGTGTTAATATATTTAAAAATAAAATTGACATATACCTAAGAAGGGCGGGGTATACTTAGATAGATAGGTTGGACTCTCGATAAGCCAAATGGCTTCCTAGTCCACCTGCCATCTAGAGTTGAATCTCTAGGTGGCAATCTTGTTAAATCTTGTTAAATCATGCCAATGTCATCATTTCAGTTGCCTAGCACAGTGCTCCAGACTCCACCTAGTGCATGCTGGGAGTAATGACGACTCACGAGAGATGTAATTGAGTGAATCACAACTCATCAGAGATATAAACAAATGCATGACGACTCGCTCTAAATGCAGATGAGTGAGTACCAACTCACCAGAGATATAGGTGGGTGAGTCGTCGTCTCGCAGGAATGAGTCGAGTCGACGTTTGACGCGCTCCACCACGTCGCTGTCGGCCATGTTGTGCTGCACAAACGCCAGCAGTGTGTGCAGGCTGGGGAAGTGCGGGGCCTCCTTCAAGTCGTCCGGGTAACCATCCAGCCACACCGACAGCACCGTGCGAATAGTTCTACAAACAGGCCAAACAGACCATGAATAGTTCTACAAACAGACCATGAATAGTTCTACAAACACACTACTGTAGCATGGACCATCCAGCCACACTGACCATACCATGCGAATAGTTCTACAAATAACTTTCAACATATCAAATCTGCTTTTAATGTCTAGTTATTTGGGTGAATACTTGATTGATTTTAATAAGTATCTGCTTAATAACATGTTATTATGGGTATTAATTTATTTAAATTTTACATTTTATTAAAGTTACTTGGTTTACAATTTTTTTTATCTTAGCCTCACTTCATTTATTCATATTTTGTATAAACAAAATTATAGTTATAATAATAATTTGTATTTTATTTATGTATACGTAACTTATATGGTTTTAAAGATGACTATGTACACTGTAGTATGTACACACTATTGAACAGTCTGGAGACCAGTTTATAAATAAAGTTTAATATTATTTATTATAGACCACATTTGCAGGGACCATCCAGCCACACCAACAGCACCGTGTGAATAATTCTACAGCCCACTCTTGCAGGGACCATGGAAGGGACCATCTAGCCTCAGAACTACAATGTGAATACTGTTATACAAACAACATCACTGTTGCATAGAAGGGACCATCCACCCAGACACACTCTCCAAAGAGTTCTACAAACAGACCACAGACAGTACTGTTTACATTGGTCTAGAACTAGTCTACGAGGGTCCTGTGCATGTGTTGGATTAGAACTTACTTCTTTTGTGCTTCCTTCACTTGTTGTTTCATCTTCGGGTCATCTACTATTTCACTATATCTGTAACACAGCAACAAACACACTTTGATGTCTCCACAACACACTGACACAACAACTGAAGTAAGACATCTCTGCATGGGAGTCTGCAATGGCACACAGGGTCTATACAGAAGTCAACTTCAAGAACGTTCAAGAACATTTTTGGGGGAAAATAATTAATTTTCAAGATTTTTTTTAGGAATGGTATAGTTTCTTTTCTTATATCAATGCATATGTATACTGTAGAATATATGCATGCATGTGTTCATGTATGTGTACAATAACAATGCATATGTATACTGTAGAATATATGCATGCATGTGTTCATGTATGTGTACAATAACAATGCATGTGTATACTGTAGAATATATGCATGCATGTGTTCATGTATGTGTACAATAACAATGCATGTGTATACTGTAGAATATATATGCATGCATGTGTTCATGTATGTGTACAATAACAATGCATGTGTATACTGTAGAATATATGCATGCATGTGTTCATGTATGTGTACAATAACATGCAATAACTGTAGATGTGTATGTCTGTACTCAAGCATATATTAATATGTTGATTTCTATTTTCCAACAAAACATTCAATCTCAAGTTCAATTACATACTGTTCATGATGTCTAATACCGACGGTTCATGCCAAGTGTGAGGATGGAACTTCTATAAATTAGCACACAAACTTCTACAGCAACAGGTTTCACAAATATTTATTATTTATTACAATTTCAACTTTGACTGAATTAACCTCGACGTCAATTCTGCATAAAACCTTCAATGGAAGATATCAGTACTGGACATGTATGGTTTCAGATATAACTTGTATAAAACATTGTTTACAGATAGAGATTCCAAAATACATACAACGGTCATTCTAGAAATTGTGTTCTTCCTGGTCACTGTTCATTCTAGAAACCGTGTTGTTCCTGGTAACCAGCTTTTGTATCAAGCGGCTGTAATCCATTAAATTACCCAGTAGATCCTCATTAGAGGCAGGATTTTGCATGAATCTGAGAGAACAAGGTTTACTGAGAAGGTAATCAGCACAAGTCATCTGCAGTAATCCCAGGACGTGGTCCCAAGGGCAACTTCTGTTGTTATCAAGCAGGATGTATTTGGCTTATCTAGAAAACCAGACTTCGTGGAATTAACTTGCCTGCATCTTCCTGTTCTAAATAAGCATTTTCAGTCCTGTGTACAGAATATATCTCCATTGTTCTTCGTAACTTAACATTATGGAAGTGTGTCTTGTGCATGAAAACGTTATTAAATAAAACTTGATTCTGTCATTCTATTTTCAACCAAACATGTTTTCCTCTTCTGTTGTTGACTTTGGAAGGTAATTTTGAGTGTTGGAAGATGTATTGTTATGACATTTGTGACACAGTGTTTCTACTGTTAATTGTGATGTAGGGGTAAGTTTACGTCTCGGCTTACGATATCAGTGTCAATGTTTACTACACAAGATATGCTAATAGTGTATTGTATTAAAAAACAGGTACAGCTGTATCTAACAACTATCTATATAAAATAATCTCTAACAAACAAGCTGGAGAATTGTCCACCACAGAGACTGTATTCCCAACATTACAATATTATTAACAAGATTGCCACCTAGAGAATCAACTCTAGATGGCAGGTGGACAAGGAAGCCCTTTGCTTATCGACAGCTCAACCTATGATACCTATCTATCTAAGCATATCCCGTCCTTCTGAGGTATATGTCGATTCTATTTTTAATCATGTTTTGCATCACAGAACCACTGCTTTCTAAGCAGGACACTCGACAAGAACTGTGAGAGAATATTTTAGCATGTGAGAGAGAAACACACCTTTGAAGCAGATGATCAAGCACCTGCCGAGGACTGGCAAATGAGCGGTAGGTCGCAAGGAAGATGTTCACATAGGTTGAGTCGATCCTGCCATCCTCGCCGGCCACCGCCTCAATAAGCTTCTTGAGCGTGCCACACTTGAGGTGGCGGATTGTCTCAATACGCCACTGAAGGTGTGCCTTTGTGTCATCTTCACTACCCTGTAAATGTCCACATCTCACACTTAGTTATTTATTAGTACAACAGCTGGTCTAGAACAGAAACATTGTGCTCAACTTAATAGGTTATAAATAAATGTATAACATTATATATATATATATAATACAGTTATTACAGATAATAACTTATGATTTATAATCTGCCTGATCAGTCTTCATGGTTTTTTGTTAGTCATATTTGCATAATTTCCACTTAAATAGAATGTAAAATCTAACAAACCAAAATACCACTACCACAAAATACTATGTAATACGGCAATTACTGTATTACCCACATTTACTGATCTACTGGTATTTTATTACCCACTAACTGATCTACTGGTACTTTATTACCCACTAACTGATCTACTGGCACTTTATTACCCACTAACTGATCTACTGGTACTTTATTACCCACCAACTGATCTACTGGTACTTTATTACCCACTAACAGATCCACTGGTACTTTATTACCCACTAACTGATCTACTGGTACTTTATTACCCACTAACTGATCTACTGGTACTTTATTACCCACTAACTGATCTACTGGTACTTTATTACCCACTAACAGATCCACTGGTACTTTATTACCCACTAACTGATCTACTGGTACTTTATTACCCACTAACTGATCTACTGGTACTTTATTACCCACCAACTGATCTACTGGTACTTTATTACCCACCAACTGATCTACTGGTACTTTATTACCCACTAACAGATCCACTGGTATACTTTATTACCCACTAACTGATCTACTGGTACTTTATTACCCACTAACTGATCTACTGGTACTTTATTACCCACTAACTGATCTACTGGTACTTTATTACCCACTAACTGATCTACTGGCACTTTATTACCCACTAACTGATCTACTGGTACTTTATTACCCACTAACTGATCTACTGGTACTTTATTACCCACTAACTGATCTACTGGTACTTTATTACCCACTAACAGATCCACTGGTACTTTATTACCCACTAACTGATCTACTGGTACTTTATTACCCACTAACTGATCTACTGGTACTTTATTACCCACTAACTGATCTACTGGTACTTTATTACCCACTAATGATCCACTGGAAACTTTATTACCCACTAACTGATCTACTGGTACTTTATTACCCACTAACTGATCTACTGGTACTTTATTACCCACTAACTGATCTACTGGTACTTTATTACCCACTAACTGATCTACTGGCACTTTATTACCCACTAACTGATCTACTGGTACTACTAACTGATCTACTGGTACTTTATTACCCACTAACTGATCTACTGGTACTTTATTACCCACTAACTGATCTACTGGTATTTTATTACCCACTAACTGATCTACTGGTACTTTATTACCCACTAACTGATCTACTGGTACTTTATTACCCACTAACTGATCTACTGGTACTTTATTACCAACTAACTGATCTACTGGTACTTTATTACCCACTAACTGATCTACTGGTACTTTATTACCCACTAACTGATCTACTGGTACTTTATTACCCACTAACTGATCTACTGGTACTTTATTACCCACTAACTGATCTACTGGCACTTTATTACCCACTAACTGATCTACTGGCACTTTATTACCCACTAACTGATCTACTGGTACTTTATTACCCACTAACTGATCTACTGGTACTTTATTACCCACTAACTGATCTACTGGTACTTTATTACCCATTAACTGATCTAATGGTACTTTGTTTTTGAAATATAAATTCATACTTTACTTAAATATTTCAAAATTAGTAATATAATTATAGTCTACTCAAATTAGGACATTTGTCACTGTGAATACGTTGAACTAACAAGTCAACAGTTTGTGAAAGTCACAGAGCCAAATCTCATGTCATCTACAACTCAGAGGTGTAGTTCCAAGTCAAGTCACAAGTCATGAAAATAGACCCCGAACCATTATCGCTGATGAATTATATATATCAATTATATTATATAATTATAGTGGTATAATCACCTACCATTCCCAGACGTGCCACCAATTATTCCAGTTAGCCTTTGTTAGGGTTAGTTTTTAATGTCACAACCTCACCAATTTCAGCATAATAAATTTACCTATATTTCAGTTGTTCATAAAATCTGTACAGGGTGTGTAATGGAAAACTGCATTACCTAACTATATAAAATGTTCATGATAGTATGAAAAATATTAAATTTATGTAAATGACTGATGCATTCAAGTTGCGAAATGTCTGACACATAAGTCGAAGGTTGTGTAGTACTCGGTACATCTATTATGGTCATGTGACTGTCAATACAAAGTGCAGTGTGATATAAGCCACAAATACCATTCAAGTTAACAGAAACAATTTACAACACTGAACACCACATAAGTTATGCACTGCATGAAATGATAAATAGACATAGAACTAACCAGGTTCGTGAGAAGACAGATCTAACAGAGAGAGGTGCAGAAGGACAATACATGCACATTTTGTGACATCTTACATAGAGACTCATGGTAGCACAGCTGTAACCTGCCACACCTGTACATGTCATGGCTACAGGTACATGACAAATTAATACTACAAACCAACCCTGGTGTGTATGTATTGTACACTATGTATAGTTCAGAAAATGTGAAACTAATCTACATAAATTAACTAAAAACATCACGAGAGTTTTCAGTTAATCAACATCAGCAACGAGGAAATTACTAAACTAAATGCCACTATAGACAATGTACACAATTACATTGGCCAATTGTGAACCAAAGCACACTTCCTGAGGCTACCGGTATGATGTGCAAGTTTCAGTTTATTTTTTAGTCAAGTCATCCCAACAAAAAGTTTCCATTTATTATTTCCACTGAGATTTATGATTGGTGTTAATGATGTGTCTGGCACAAAGTGTGTCATATAATGCTTAATTATTAATATGAAAAGAACATTAATTTGATTCCATAATTATATAAATAACATAAATTAATATCTTAACTTAAAGATAGTCTGGTGAAATGCACATTTTCCTAATCTTGTTTCTTGTATTTTCTTGATTCATGACTAATTGGTATTAATAGTAATACACCTGGTTAAAAATGTTCTGTCTCTACACTAGAGTCCTCATCTGTTGGCATCTGGTACGTAAATCTGACTACAGCAAAACTTATATAAATTTCCAAGAAATTAGAAAGCACCGTTTATATTCTGTTAAGCACTGTCTGTTACTGATTTTACAACAGCTGAAAATAACTGCATTTTTGCCAAAACACTGAAGCCCACCACTGACAAAGTGCAGCCCTGATAAGCCCCTTCACCATCAGGCCTCAACACACAGGTTAATGTCCATTGTGACAATTGGCCATGCAACAAGAACAAAGTAAAACACATCGAATGACAATCGGCACAGCTACACCACCGATCCGAGGTGAACCCAAAAGACGACACCGGCTCCATGTGCAAGAAACAGCAGGCAGCAACTTGTGAAGTGAAGTGCAAGGCTCGATGTCAATTTCGAATTTAGTAATACTTGCCGGAATGTTGCGATAAAACGTAGACGACTGGACGCTGTTTGAGCGACTGGCTGTGTCGGTACCTACATCATCGGGAGACGTGTGGTAGAGAACCTTCTTGAAGTAGACGTCGTACACAGCATCCTTTGTCTGCTCTCGTTTGAAGAACTGGATTGAGTCTTCCTACAATGAGAACAATGAAGACAGTGGGGTCAACGAGGAGTGTATGGACTGAGGAGTGTTTTACAAAACAACATTACATAAATCATGGTGATGACATTCTGTTGACAATCTATGAACTGCACTATATTATCTGATAAATTTTTTCACTTTTATACTATAAGGGGTCAAAATTCTACAATGCAGGTGAACATTTTATAACAGAACATGGACAAGCTGAGTCCACAATCTGTATGGAAAATAGACAAACGATCTATTTCCCATGTGGTTGATCTAACGCCAACAGCATTGTCTGGATGAAACATGTATCGGTGCTGACTGCTTTAGCAGTTGGCACCTTTACCAAGACTTTCTTGATATCTACCTCAATCCTTAGAAAGACCATGTCTGATAGGATATTGATGAGAAAGACTGTCAAAAAGAGTTCTGAGGACGTGATGCTACAGAAGTCCTGCTGCCTCTGTTGACATGCGTCACAGTGAGTACACACACGACGACAACACAATGAGGCAAGCCTGTGACTGTGTACTTGCCGCTAAGCCCCGGTACCACGTGGTGCGTCGCGACGGCGGTGGCGGTGTAGCCAGGGTCATGCTGCTAAAGCACAGTTACAGGCTGGCAGGGCAGCCATAGTTAGTAGAGGTTAGTCAGCACTGAAATGTAGAAACATGCCGGTTAGTAATTGGTTAATAACTTACATGATTGTCAGCATGACAATCGCATAGGATGCAATGTTCAGTAGTTAGTGACATGAGTTAATAGCTGCAGCAATTAGTAATTATGCTGCAATATGCCAGAATGTGAAAGCATGCTGAAACAACTAACATTTAGTGAGTACATAAAACTCAGTTACAACATTCCATCATAGTGCACAATAGCACAATAACATTGTTGTAAAAATACGATTCTCTGGCAAGATGATTTTTGTTAACCATATGTGACACAGTTGTGGATAACATCCAACTAACTAGCAAAGTGTCTATAAACTTTTGAAGAAGTCACAGTCCATAGATTTATGCAGAGACCCGTCCACCCATCATTTGGGTGGGAAAAACCCGATGTGGGCGGGTAGAAAAACCAGTGGTGCTATCAAAAAATAAACAAAGTTCCGCGTGCGTGCATACAGTAAATTTGGAATGATTTTATGCAGCTTTGACAAAATAAAGTTATTCATGTAGCAATTGGGAAATTCCAGGTTAGAAAATCCCCAAACTCAGGGGAATTCTCCATTCCGCAAGTACCACACCTTAAAAGGCTTTCATTTGTATTTGTTATAAATCTTCGTAATTTCAATTTTATTTTGAACACATACACATATGATTTGTTTATCTAGAATGCTTACCATATATATATATATATAATTATATATAATTATATATATATATATATATATATATATATATATATATATATCTTATCTACTTCATCAATCAACATTTTTGCACAAAATAAGAATATGGTGCCATATATATATATATATATATATATATATATATATATATATATATATATTATATATACATAACATGGCACAATATTCTTATTTTGGGGCACAAATGTTGATTGATGAAGTAGATAAGGAACAATCAAACATTTACATTGAGTAGACAGGAGCCGGTCAAGCCACATGCTGTCAAAGATATCCACATTTGAAAAATTATTTAAAATACACCATGGCTCCAAGCTAATCAAATCATGGTCACACAACCTCTAAATGGCATGTTCTGATGTTTGGGCAATGGTTGTTAAAGCATTTCAGCCCTCCTTTACCACACCTGATTGACCAATCATACCCAACTGCATGTAAAGACACTCTTCAGTCAGTATATGGATTATGGACTTCTCTGAGTATGATTAGAACAGTGCTGTGGAGAATGCATTCACAAGGCCTTGTGTACATGTTGTGTAACATGGAACAAACTAATGAGCTAATCAGAGCTATACACTGTACATGTATGTGCAGTATATCCCACAACAGCTGCCAGTGGTGCTTGGGTGTGGCTGTGAGTTCATGCACCAGCAGAATTGAGAGAGCGGGGTGAGATACGATCAAATACGATCAAGAGAGCTTCCTGTCCTGACATTGTTCAAATACCTTCAAGTGTGACAGCTAGAATGAGGCCAGTCACCTCATTGACAATGGCACAGTTGCCCACTACTGGGACAACAGAGTCCAACAACCACGCGTTGTCAACACCGCCAGTGTGTGTGAAGCACTACTAACTGCCATGTGGTGATATACGATTGAGATGTCACCCAGTAGTTGGGCTCGTAGTCGTGATTTATGGGTCGAGGTCAAGGTGTGCTTGTGACAGTTGCAGTACCTAGGTGTGTGTGGTCAGTCTGGTCACAGTCTCAACTGACCATAGTGACCATACTATCTCATATTCGTAGCACTGTCATATTCTATGTGTGCGTGTGTGTTTGTATGTGTGTGCATGCACACATACATGTGTGTGTACCAGTATATGTGCGTGTGTCAATACCGACCCTGGCATATTTCTTTCTCCAGCCAGAAACAAACTGGGTTATTTTCCAAGAACTTTACCAACTCAAATCACTGCCAACATCTGCCAGAACTCACTGCCACTGCCAGTCTCTGACTCTGACTGTTCATGACTGCCCTGGCCTCTCTCAAGGTACAACACCACTCTCTAGTCTATAGTAGACACTTCAAAACATATTTGTTTAATCATTGCATGTAGTTGTGTATATCATCATTATCATATTGATGCAATTTATCTTTTTACAACTACGCCACTCCCCCACTCATAGCCGTGTAGGCTGTTGTTACGACACATCAAAAGAACCAGATCATAATCACTGCCTACGTACTTGTTTACCTGCGTAACGTGTGACGTCTGAATTAGCCGAGTGGCAAAAGGATGCAGGTGGTTTCAAATATCAATATCTCTATGTAAACACGCCATGTTTATTTCTGAGATCAGTTGACAGAGGTCCAATGAGTGTTACGATACATGGTCGTGGTGTGACTTTAACAGTGTACAGCTGCCTACCTAACAGAGCAGGGGCTATGGCTAGGGGCTCAGGGCGTACTGGTATACTGAGAAGAACTGTGCCATGTATACGTAGGTAGTCCCAGAGGCACCATAAATTAGTGGCACAAAAAAAGAAGTCCTGAAACCAAACAACTGTCAAAAACACCTTACGTATAAGGCAACGGTGCTGTAACATAGACAGTAAATTCTACATACTCAATGAACTACTCTTTTTATACATTTCCCATATTTTCCTATGTACACACAAATGGTGACTGCTAACATCAGTACATCACACATCTCCAAATGGTACCACGTTCCAGAACTGTATACGTTACCGATAGCAACACACTGTGAAACTGATAGTTTGCTTCTTCGTTGTATGCACACAATATCAGTGAATACTTAACATGACTATATTCGACTGAGCTGCACACACTGGTTTAATGATGGCCATGAACTTAGATAGACGTCATAGCCCTCACAACCAAATTACACCAGTCAATATTATGCCCGTTACCCGAGATGACAAGCGAAGATTACCACAGGAAGCTCATCACGGATGCACCAGTCCTCATGTAAATGCTAATTCTCTTGGGCTTCAGAAAACCATGAAATCTCCGCTAAGCTGCTGAATCTACAACTGTAGTTAGTAAACAAATAGAGGGATTATCCCTAACATACACTATACTAATGGTCTCTTACTTTATTCCCCAGACTAAACACACCCAAACCATGTTTAGATCACACCTCAAAACAAGCTGTAACTTCACACTACAACTATTTCTACTACTAGTACTAGAACCAATTGCACCCCTTATCTATTGTAATATAGTTTGTCTAGCAATACATGTGACCAGATACATTTCCCACATATATTTGTTATTTAATAATTCTGATAATTGATACTATTAATAAATAAAACAGACACGATATCATGGTGATAAGGTACTGTTGTGGCATGATGTTTACGTCAGCTAATACAAGCACCAGTGTGCTCACTTCAGCTAGTGCTGTTGGTGCTCTGTTCCGTGGGAGTTGCTATACTGTTACATCCTGTTTGAATCACTGAATAATGCATTACCAGTAGGCAAGGTTAAACACACCATAACACTGCGAGGGCATGAATCACTGCTCCTGAAAGAATATGTACACAGCTACCTGGTACTCCACGTAGTACAGTAGTAGCACTAACAGTGGCAGGGCTACATGAAAATATATATACATAGCTACTTTACAGGTGGTAACTCTGGCATAGCCACAGGAAAATACACAGCTATATCATGTGGTAACATTGGATGATTAGAAAGGTGTCATGAATGTACAGAGTGTACCTGTATATACAGGTACACTCTGTGGTAATGCCAGCATAGCCACATGAAAGTATTGACTGCCAAAGTACACAGCTATGTCATGAGTAAAACTGGCATGGCCACATGAAAGTACACATCATGAGTTATGACATGACATGTGGTAAGTCTGGAGAGTTCACGGCAAGAGAGGCAGTCTTGAATACACAAGAATTGTTTCCCAGCCTGCCCAGGTAGACACAGGCAAAATGACGGCATACAGATTTTTTGGGAGGCCATGAGGCAGGGCTTTATGCAAGAAAAAATTATTGCCAGTCACACATGTTTTGGTGGACACATGGATGTTAACTGTTAAGCCAGTTTACAAACTTTTAAATGTGTCTGATGACCTGAAATGGAATACAAACACACATGTGACACCATGTTCACTCACTTTCAAGGCATAACTAACAATATCTATGGTTTTGGAAGAACTTTTTTTGCCCCTTCATTTTTTTACCCATCCACAATCCGTCCACCATATTTCTACCCATCCATATTCGTCTTTACCCGTCCAAATGACGGGTGGACGGGTCTCTACATAAAGCTATGCCATGAGGTGCCCTTAGAAACATTCAATCAAATAAAAATGTCTTTTATTAGTCGTATACTACCTATGATGTGCCTAGGCAAAATCAGAGAAATGTCACAATTAAAAAAGTATTTTTAAACCAGTTTTGGGACCTTCAAAACAAATCCAATCAAATTTCTCATGCATACCAGTAGTACCGGTAGCTGTGCCCTAAGATATGTCTATTGTAATCTATGCCAAATAAAAAAAAATAGATGCTCAAAAATGTATGGGATATCAGAGTTAATGGCACACAGTGGACACACAGTGATGTTGTAAGTCCATTGAACCTTTGACCTGAAGGACTAAAAAATACATGTACCCCAGGTAATACTGGGAACAATATTATTTACAGTATTGAATTCTGAAACAAAACCAACACAACTGGGTGGTTGTGAAAACACAAGTCGTTACCACAATCTCTCAAACAGTTCAAATAAACTGACTACCCTTCTTATGTTCTGCAGTCTACTTATCACTAATTGTGATCTAAACTATAGCTACATGAGTTTGTACAGTCAACCAAAGTCTAGATTTACAAGTGGTCTGTCAAGGTTTATGTATACAGTAAAAAACTTGACATCAATCAAAGATGACACCAACAGATGTCAGCATGTGACTGCATTTTGAGGACAACATTAACACAGATTTAGGTTTAAAAAAAAAGAAATAAAAATAGTACTACAGCTGTACTATTCATATGTTAATTATTAGCTATTTGGAAAATAATATTAATAATTACACTGTAGTATATAATCGTAAAGTGTTATTTTGTGTTATGTACCTGAAATATATGTGATAATGAGAGTTTGACAATTACAACTTTATTTTCTGTCCAAGCATAACTACTTAACTGATATTTTACAAATATATCAAAGCACAGAAAAAATATTATACAAGTCTAAGTACAAACGTGTCCCAACCCTGGAGCAGTGTATGTAACATACAGATGTGTACTTACATACATGTGTGACTGTGAATGAGACTTATGACAACAGGGTAAACAGGGCTTCAGGAGACAGCAACATTAACATACCACATCTTTCACTACTTTATGATTGTGTCTCCCAAGTAGAACACCTCAACAGTCACAAATGTTCTGATTTCTTAAGACTGATACGTGTACAGTTTACTGCCTGCTGTTATGGGTGGGGGGGGGCAGTTGTCAGAGCTCAGTGAGTGAGTCAGAACAACAACATTGACCAGGAACAAACAGGAGTCAGGTAACTGTTTAGTCCAGCATCATGTTGTACACGTTCAACAGTGACCAGGGGATTTTGTTTTAAGTCATTCATGAAAGTCATAAATATTGACAACACTTGATATTTTTTCACAGACCATTTTTGCAACTTCTGATGCCCTTAATTAAAATACTGTGTGTATAAATATAATTAAAGAGTATACCTTTCATTGATATATA
This sequence comes from Ridgeia piscesae, assembly GCA_025642075.2. Taxonomy (NCBI): domain Eukaryota; kingdom Metazoa; phylum Annelida; class Polychaeta; order Sabellida; family Siboglinidae; genus Ridgeia; species Ridgeia piscesae. The sequence continues at coordinate 494,002 of JAODUO010000189.1, forward strand.
ATTTTATGATAATAGATTTTCATATTTAATTTTGTCTACAATCACTGAATGTGTGGTTAACTTTGGACTCTCCACATAATACACTGCTGAAGAATGGAAAGTGGTGGTCAACAGGCTGTCACAGCCTCACATGCACACAGTACTAAGGAGTGAGGTCAGAGGGCAGGTACAATTCAGACTTGGGTCAATCCCACTGAAATTGTCACATTGAAGTGTCTATTCAATTCTAATTAAGTTTGCAAATTGCAAACTGGCAGTTTTGTTGTTACTATTAATATAGTTTAGCAGTTCATTGACAAATACTAATAACCTATCAAATGGATAGCAAGAATTATAACTTACTTTGGAGTGTATACTCTAATTATAAGTATTAGACAGTACACCAATTTGTATTTATACAACAGTGACCGCAAATCCTATAATCTGCAAATCAAAGGTAGTTAGTACAATCCATTTAATTCAATCAATTCATCTCTTCTGGCAAGATTAAAATGTCTTATTTTTCCAATTCAACCCCGATGAGTACCCCCGGTAGACATTTTCTTCTGAAGTGTTGGTAAATTGGCAGTGCTGTCGAATACACTGAACTGAACATAACAGTCCGTCACAACAATGATAAGCCATCCAAGAGCGATAATAGCGACCCACATGAAGGAACTGCTATAACATGTAGTGCCTAATAAAAAAACTAACAGCGTGGAACTAACAATGTAATAACTGTAACACAAAACAATTAGCATACATGACCTGAATAAGATCATCATCACTTTGGCATTTTTAGTTCAAATAAATAACTGTATATATAATGTATTACAGTAATAGTACACATTATATGAACTAAGCGCTAGGGTGAATAGTGCCGGTGTCATATAGAATATAATTGTTATGGACTTCATGGAAAATGGACCCTGGGTCCATATTCCCTATAGAATATGGACCCGGGGTCCATATTCTATGGGAGTCCATATCCTATATGTGCCATATAATATGGACCCCCATAGAAAATGGACCCAGGTCCATAATCTATAAGCATAGATTTAGGTAGAGACCCGTCCAGGCGTCCACCCATCTTTTGGACGGGTAAAAACGAATATGGACGGGTAGAAATATGGCGGACGGGTAAAAAAAAAGAATGAGCAAAAAAGGTCTTCCAAAACCATAGATATTGTTAGTTATGCCTTGAAAGTGAGTGAAAATGGTGTCACATGTACTTGTAGTCCATTTCAGGTCATCAGACACATTTAAAAGTTTATAAACTGTCTTAACAGTTCACATCCAAGTGTCCACCAAAACATGTGCGACTGGCAATAATTTTATCCTGCATAAAGCCCTGTCTATAGGGGTCCATTTTTTATGTGTTAAACAGAATATAGACCCACATATAAATTGGACCCGTGTCCATATTCTATGGGGATCCATATTTATGTGTTATATAATATGGACCCCCCCCGAATAGAAAATGGACCCAGGGTTGTGTTATTGATAATTTATTCCTGATGTAACTTAGAAACTGAGCCATACCTGTGATTCCAGTGGAGTTGATACTTAGCATCTCTTACAAGCTGTTAGTGGCTTACAAGTATGATCACTGTTGAAAGGGAGACTGGTCCAAAGTTTCCAGACATGAACTGGTCTTACATGAAACATTAACACAATTATGTTCCCTGTGTATTGTATTTTGTTGGGATGACAATAAATGAATGAATCAGTTATAGTTATTCAACCATCCCACAATATGGAACATTTTAGCAGTTGATAGGATACAATGTATTCACAGTCAAAGGTGACTTTCATTTTAATGGCAGTAGTGTCTAAATTGTAAAAATAATAAAAAGAGTTTTTACAAAGTGTTATCAATTATGGCTGTGATATTCTAGTTACAATCTATGAACTGCATTATACTATTTTACCAAATAGTTCAGCTTTAAAAAAGGGTCCAAATTTTATAAGGAGGTCCAAATTCTATAATAGCATGTGGACCCATAGGTGCATTTTCTATGGGGTCCATATTCTATCTGACACTGGTAACTATATATTACGGCATAGTGGTACATCATGACATCAAATGAGCTCATTTTAAGTGATTATTTATCACTGAATAAATCAGCATGTCTTTGTAAAGCACAAATGATTAGTTGTCAAACTGTCTACGTGGTAAGTACTGTGAATGACTAGCTCCATAGAATCTGCTCAGAAATGCATTAGTTTTCAAAGTCATAAAGTTGTATAAAAAACACACCCAGTACACATGTTTAAACCTGAGTGGTTTATGGTGCATAGCATATTATGATTTTGAGATATGGCCAGTTGCAAGGCTATAAAACAGGGCTAATAAGAGCAGCTTCCACTAGTTCTAGTTAGCAGACAGGCCACTCACTTTAGACTGCTCTCTAGTTATCAGCCATTCACTCTGTTGCCCTTGCATCACTATGTAAACACTGATACATCCTGTCCTTGTTGTACCTGATTGATAGAGACACTGACACATTTCCAAGTCATAGCAACTAGGATAAGATCAGCTAGAGCAGCTGCACTGTAGTCAGTGTATTGGCTTACTCTAACTTACACATACAACAATGAATTCTGGGCATAATGTTTTATACCAAGTTCTGCTACTTTTGTAGCATGGTTAAAGGGTTTAAGGTACCTGGTATAAGGTCAGAGCCCTGAGTGTTAATGATACTTCTAAAAAGTAAAATACTTTATATTGCCTGACTTAAATACTAGTATGGAAAAATAAATCAAAAAATTGATAGCACTGCCAATGAAACAAACAATCATGATTTTTAGTTTTAGCACCATGTATAATATAATATACATACCGACTTTTGAGTAAGAAATGGAGGAAAAATATGTATATTACTCGTGGACACATTCACATTTATGTTATTATAATTTAAATTAACATTCCATCATTAAAAAGTCAAGTTCTTAAATATTATCATAGCAGACTTATTCAGTTCTCAGGACTGCACAAAGGGCTTTACTCCCTGCTAATCCTGACAGATCTGTTCAATCAATCACTATCTCAACTTCTTTGGGAAGCATTTAGCTATGCTGCCATTAATGGGCAATTCTTACATGTACACACCGCACATATTCAACACTGACTATATAGCCAGGTATACTCATTCTCACAACTGTAGAGCTGAGGGAACTGCAGCAACATAGAGTGAACCCAAGGTCCAAAATGGCAGCATATATGAAAGTGAAATTGGGTTTTCTTGATTGTGAGAGCAATCCTCTAGCCATTTCCCTCCAGACAGCTGACTACCTGGGGTATGCAGTATTATGTATTTAAATGATTACTTATACTTGCTAAACATTACCAGAGTAGGGTCTAGCCAAAGCCCAAACTGATAGGCAACAATAGTGGTTGTGTGGTAGAGCATCGGACTATCAATCGAGGGGACAATGGTCCAATACCACCTGCTGCTGTTTTGAAACTTAAACAATTTCGTTCACCCTGCATTTGCCTGCATCTTTCGGAAGAGACACTAAAGCCGGTGGTCCCTTCTATCTGGTGTCTATGCCGGGGAAGTAAAAGATCACACACAGGGGTAACCTGTACATAGACAGTAGTGGACTCACTAATTCTAAAGAACGACAACTCTGAAAACCAATGACAATAATGGTCATTAATGGAAGAAGATATAATTCATAGAGACCTGACCGTCCTTAACTGTCTTCAGCTTTTTAAAGGTGAATCAGATGCCAGGAAGGGTTATCTTTAGAATACTGAAAATAATGTACTGTAATTACTCACTATCAGCAGTGCTCTGGCATGCAGGGATAATCACATGGCATATGATGAAACGCATATCTTGTAATATTTTATTTAAATGGCATAAATTTGTACTACTAATATATTTCTTCTATAGCGCCCTATCCAAATGACTGTTCTTACTTGCATGGGTGCTTTACAATGATTATTCCAACTGAGTTAAATATTAATAATTAAAATTAAACAAAACAACGCTTATACACTACTGTTTGGTTTTATATACATACATACAAAACATGGTGTAGTATTTCTCCCTCAGCTTGCAAGAACATTATTGTGTCAATTAATTACTGCAGTGTACTCCACGAGGCTGAGGCGTAGTCAAACTAGTCATGGACTGGGTGGAAGCATACTATATTGGCACTGCCATCCCATTGCCAGGCATTGGCATTGCTCAACTAACAACTTCAAGTCCCAATGGTCACTAAGATGAACCTCATTATGGCCAGTACAGTAAGATGAACCTCATTATGGCCTGTTTACTTTATGACAAAACATAAACATAACACCACGTCGACTAAGGCAAAACCAGAGTCGAGTCTAGTCCATAGTTTCGACAGCTATGCCATAGCCTAGGATATGTATGTTATGGCATACATACTAACATAGCAGATAGCTCACTATATACTCTAAATCTAATCTATAGTACAGCTGTCGAAAATCAGCCTCGGTCTGTCACAAAAAATTTGCTCGTGGCATTATATTTTACACGTCCACATTATTCCAGATATGTATGTTTCATAACTCATACGCAGGTACTCTTAGTAAAATAATCATTATCATCATGATCGTCGTGCACGCAACTAACTGAAAACTAAGTGCAAGGAAAGAATCATCGCATCGTCGCGACGCCGGTTTGCATTTTTACAATTTCCAATCACTTACATTTTTTACTGGATCCATTCGACTGTAATATTATCGACCGTACATCACTGTTGCCACGGATGAATGGGATCTCTTGTAATATTCCCGGTCATTCTGAGGTTCACACTTCCCTCGCAGGCATGGTAATCTTAGGTTTTGTATCGTGTGTACCCTTATTCCTAGCCTTCCATCGTAAAATTTGACAGGCCAAGCACCGTATATGCAAGAGAGTTTTGTATAAACTACCGCTCGTAAATATAGTGCCAATGCTTATCTGCATACGTGTACCAATAGCAATTTCGACACTGTTATAAATGGTGTACTGCACATATTTAATTTTCTGTCGAAGAACCGTTTACAACATGTTGTACATTATGTCGTTTTATACAATTAATTGACCATTGCGCGGCGTTATGATACAAATCTTCACAACTCGATTTCTTGATAGTGTTGCCATCTGGTGTCGTACGCATAAACGAATTGTAATAACAAAACTACATGACCAATGAACCTAAACGCGAGTGATTTGTCATACTACTAAACTTACACACACGCGTGCACGCGCGGCACGCAGACGCAAAAAAAATTATATCATATATAGTATAAAATATATATATAGTATTATATTATATGTAGTGTGTTATGTTGTGTTATTATGATATATAATATACATAATACATACGTTAATACATACATACTATAATGTGTTGTATATAGTGTAATATGTAATTATTGTTGTTATAATGTTTTTTTATATATTATATATATATATGTTGTAGTGTGTTGTGTGTATGTATGTATGTGTGAACCGTTAAACCAAACTACGTGATTTAATAATTACTATGTACTATCTAATACACATGTATATGTAGTATGTATGTATGTAATATTATTATTATTATATATATTATTATGTATGTATGTATGTATATAATATATATATATATATATATATATATATATATAAAATAACAGTATATAATATATATATATATATATATATATGTATGTATTATATAAATATATATATATATATATATATATATATATATATATATATATATATATATTTATATATATTATTAATATTATAAAATTATTCTTAAATTGAAATAGATATAAGATATAAGTGATATAGAACACGGTGCAGTCTTTCTCCCTCAGGCTGAGCTTGCAAGAACATTATTATGTCAATTATGGTTGTCACCATATGGTTTGCCATAATTAGTTTTCTATTGAAAAAAACATTGGCCAAAAAGTTGTCATACAGCGCAACTTAACATGCAGCATTTTTTTTCGACGCAGCCTGTTGTTTTTCCCTGTAGTGATCGTAGGGAATCTGGCCTTGACTTTGGTGGAGCGCCCTGGGCGCAGGAAACTACAAATCTACTACAAAACAGTGGCGCCACATACCGGAGCCTAAACTTCATTTGATCACGGTAACCACTAACCACGCTTATGGTTATATTTTGGCAGAAGAAGATTATGTTGTACATAAAACAGTAAGTAACGAGCTCAGCTAATCAATTATGAAAAAGAAGTGCTACACGCATTAACTACAATAATACCAACACCCCTTCTGCAGTTGAGACTCTACATAGGGGAAGGCCGTGTTAGTTGAGCCACTCACGTACAAAAACAAAACTTCTGAAGCAGTCGACGTACTTTGCATACCATGATATACATCATTACCATGCTTGGCATACACTGACCCCACACATATGCTAGTTGTCCACTTGACCAATCTTTGAATTACTTATTACAGTTATCTATTCACGTTAGATATATTGTCGCAAAGGGTTTTTGACGCAGGAATACAATTTTGTCGTAGATATTAAAATAATAAAACATGTCTCAACTAACACTGCCTTCCCGTGTTAGCTCATTTCTTCTTCTAGTCATATATAGGCCCAGTATAAAATATATTAGACGTTAGACAATGACTAGCTTTAAACAATGCAATAGCATGTATATAGTTTGAATTTATACATAATGTAGTTAATTTGTTATACCTCTATAGCCCACTATTGATTTAACAAAACCATAATGGTGTGAATGCATTTAACTGACTATAAATGACTGATTATCTTAACTCAAGATCGTACCTAAAGACCGGTCAATAATTGCCCAAAATCGAGCTTAGCTTAGTTAACGATGTTTTGTTTCGTATGCTGTAGTCTGGTTTGCACAATCAAGGCTGGTTACCACCCGGGTAGAGATGTGCTGTCTGTAGCCTGTTGCACTCTGGGTTTGTATATTTCATATATATGATATATATATATATATATATATATATATAATATATAATAATATATATATATATAATATATATATATATATATATATATATATATATATATATATATATATATATATATATATATATAAGTTTATATATTGAAACTGCATTCTGTTACATCACTCACTATTGCAATTTAACTATTATTGTGTCAATTATGGTTGTCACCGCATGGTTTGCCATAATTAGTTATCTATTGAGAAAAAAAAACATTGACCAAATAATTAAAAGTTGTCATACAGCGCAACTTAACATGCAGCATTTTTTTTCGACGCAGCCTGTTGTTTTTCTCTGTAGTGATCGTAGGGGAATCTGGCCTTGACTTTGGTGGAGCGCCCTGGGCGGAGGAAACTACAAAGCTACTACAAAACAGTGGCGCCACATACCGGAGCCTAAACTTCATTTGATAACCACTAACCACGCTAATGGTTATATTTTGGGAGAAGAAGGTTATGTTGTACATAAAACAGTAAGTAACGAGCTCAGCTAATCAATTATGAAAAAGAAGTGCTACACGCATTAACTACAATAATACCAACACCCCTTCTGCAGTTCAGACTCTACATAGGGGAAGGCCGTGTTAGTTGAGCCACTCACGTACAAAAACAAAACTTCTGAAGCAGTCGACGTACCGTTGTTTGGGTCTACCTAGTGATAGAGCATGTCATTAGACCATGCTTGGCATACACTTACCCCACGCATAATGCTAGTTGGTCCACTTGACCAACCCTCTTTGAATTAGCCGTATCTACAGTTATCTATTCACGTTAGATATATTGTCGCAAAGGGTTTTTGACGCAGGAATACAATTTTGTCGTAGATATTAAAATAATAAAACATGTCTCAACTAACACTGCCTTCCCGTGTTAGCTCATTTCTTCTTCTAGTCATATATAGGCCCAGTATAAAATATATTAGACGTTAGACAATGACTAGCTTTAAACAATGCAATAGCATGTATATAGTTTGAATTTATACATAATGTAGTTAATTTGTTATACCTCTATAGCCCACTATTGATTTAACAAAACCATAATGGTGTGAATGCATTTAACTGACTATAAATGACTGATTATCTTAACTCAAGATCGTACCTAAAGACCGGTCAATAATTGCCCAAAATCGAGCTTAGCTTAGTTAACGATGTTTTGTTTCGTATGCTGTAGTCTGGTTTGCACAATCAAGGCTGGTTACCACCCGGGTAGAGATGTGCTGTCTGTAGCCTGTTGCACTCTGGGTTTGTATATTTTCACTGTGATCTTATGATATATATATATATATATATATATATATATATATATATATATATATATATATATATATATGTATATATATATATATATATATATATATATATATATATATATATATATATATATATATATACAGTTTTTGGAACATCGGCTTTGATGGACACTGTGAACATCTGCATTCCTGGTTGACCGAGTCTACTCCTTTGACAATTTTGAGAGCCTGGATTATGTCTGTTCTTGTTTTCTGTAGTTCAAGGTAGGAACCTTTAATTCTCTTAGTCTGCTGCTGTACGTATGATAATCGGATCCCTTTGTTTCCGGCACAAGTCGTGTCGCGGAATTTGCTTAATGAGGTCTTTGTCTTTTTCAGATGTGCACCAGACACATAGGCATATTCAAGGTGAGGTCTAAACATTGCCTTGTACAGCAGTAGAAAGATGTCCTTGTTGAGATGTCGCAATTTTCTTGCAAGACATCCAAAGAAATCAACTGGTCTTCTTGATTGCGTTGTCAATGGAGTCAGAACTTGAATGGTTGGTCAGTTCTTACTCCAAGGTGTCTATTTTACTGCATCTAATATGTAAATGTTTCCACTGGCGTTATATTCAGATGGTGAAGTCTGTGTGTGCGAATGTCCGAGGTGCAGAACGTGGCATTTATCAGGATGAAAATTTATTTGCATCTTCATTGATCGACCTGAAGCTTTGTTAGGTCTTCTTGCGGAGACTTTGATGATATGTCATCTGTGAGTGTTGCGTAGAGCTTGGTGTCATCTGCGAACATTGACGTCAGGTTATCCATGTACCCAGATACATTGCTGACAAACATCGTGAACAATACCGCTTACGGGACAGACACCTGGGGTATTCCGATGAGTTCATTACACCAGTTTGATTGTTCGCCATGTACAGATACTTTCTGTCTAGGAATGCCGTTACCCAGGCTAAGGCTTTGTCCTTGATTCCAAAGCTTTCCACTTGTTTCATTTATCGTGAAGCGAATAGCAAGAAGTATTCATGATTAATTACGGCCTATATGCTATGTTCATATTCATTACGTCTGTATAATGGAATTTAAACTTTTGGGTGGGTTACACATGGCCCACGAAAGTGCCGTGTGCACTGAGCTTACGGATGTTTTAACCCGCCATGCAATCATACACGATAGACCTCTATAGCCGAATCCAGGCATAGTCTTGTTAATATTTTATGTATTTTGACCATGTCATAGTGTCGGTAATCGCGACGCCCAGCTATAATGATTGTTTGCTTCGAGTGTTTCTAGCGTTTTAAATTTGTTATGCAAGTACGGCACGTACGTTACGGTAGGGCCACGTATGATGTTGCACGGGCGCATCTAGTTGTTTTAGGCGTGACATTGATGATAGTGCACTTTCCTGGGTTTAATTCCATGTGTCAATGTGTCAGTCCCTCGCTGTATCAATAACCAATGATCCAACTGGTGAGCAGTCGTCTCTCTCTATCTCCCCCTCTCTCTGTCTCTCATTCTTTCACTCTTTAACGAAAGATTCTCTCATCTTCGAACAGACTGGCGCATGAGAAGTGCACTACATCTAGTACATACGCACGTCGGGAAAAGGAGAGGTTCAAGGACAGTGCAGTGCCACTGAGACACTCCCTAGTTAGACTCGAAAGCCTTGCTTGACGTCTAGCAGGACGACATCTAGCTACTACACTATAGGCCTGTGAACAGCTCCTATTCATGACAGGCATCGAATGTACTGACTGTCATACTTGTTCCTTTGTCAAAGTGCTAATAAGAATGTAAATAGCTGCTTATTCATTGTGTATTCTGCCACTGACGCCGTAATCGCGTATACCGCCCTAGTAACAGTGGCGCCACATGCCGGAACTAGAGATCTATAATTCATTTGATAACCATTCTAATGGTTATATGTTGGACAAAGTGAGACCACGTAAAACAAACGGTACGTGTGTGATAAAACTATAATTTCTTTCTAAAAAATGCATCACATTAAACTTGAGCCATCGTTAATGTGTTTCTTTTACCAGTAATCTTGCAACTATCAGGTAATGTGAGATGAAGACGAATTGTCAGCTTGCCCCTCGCGGCTCTAATCGGGCGATAATTGGGGATCTAGTGGATGGTTAAACGGTGTAAAGTCGTGGTTAAGTCGACATCTGTCTTTAATACAGTTTATTTTTTGTCTTCTCAGATGTAAAAATAATCGTCATATAGCATTCCAGAATGAATAACAAACTTCTTTACACAGCTACGTTTTAAATAACTTTTTGAATTGAGTTAAATCTAGGAGTTAGGGTATAAACTAAATTATTGGAACAATTATTGTTAAAATTAAACTAGTTTTATTTAAGTAAACCAAGGCTAAACAACAAAACGTGGTATGTTGAGATGTTGGCAGCTCATACAATCCAACTAATATCCTATATCTTCAAGTTAAGGTTCTTATATAAATGACTAATATTAATAAGCGACAAGTTGCAACTTGAACTTGCATATCCCATACCTACAGTACATGTCCGTGCTGTATTTTATGTTCACTGCCATGCATCATTGCTTCAGGTTCAGGCATTATAACCTGTGTATGCTTACTATTTTGCTAAATCATGGTGCTCCCCGTTGGTTTTGTCCAGTTGTAATAGCTGCTATTTTTAACAATTCATCATGCCATGGGAAATTCCCATCAATGACTCCGTGGCATGAGCACTTCCTGTGTTCCAGCCATTGGCATTGTTTTGCGTGGCATGGCTTCCCATATTTCACACTCAGTATTATACTAGGGGAATTGTTAGCATTTTACTTGTACATGGGGGGGGGATAAAGAGCCAGAGATTTAGATTTGTCCAGGTGTACAGCTGTATTGCCCATGCACGTGTCATACATACATTACACACATTTTATGTTGATAACATTTTATTTTGATAACATAATTTTTTCATATTAATGACCACAACCTATGCCTTTCCTATTATATTATTACTCACTTTAACTAAATTGTTGAATTATGAAATGGTCTCTTTAATTATTTTTGTCAAACATTGTTTCATCTAGCTTATAGCCCAAGGACATTACCATGGGCGTGGTTATGTGGTTATAGGCTGTAGAGTAGATATAGAAGGAACTGCTCCTGTGACAGTAGTATCTTGTGCTATAGCTGCAAGAGGACACCTGACAGCAGACCTGGATCTACGTTTATGACTGAATTCTGTTCGATCAAGTAAGTTGTGAATGAATACAGTAACATCATTTAAAAATGAACTTTTAATATGACACTGCTCTAAAAATGAAACTAATTCAATATTTTGAATACCGTTAGCAGTGTTTATCAGAAATTGATTGGTTTGTCGACATGATAACCTGTCTCCCACATCAGCTGGTGAACAGAAAAAAACAAAACACTGATGAAGACAGTTGAACTGTTGGAGTGAGTTTCACTTTCATGGTTATGTCATTGTGTGGTAGTCTTTATGTCATTTGTTTCTTAAAATTATTTATTGCACATATTACTACCCTTATATTTAATTGTATTTTAACTGTTTAATTCAATTTACAACTAAAAGGGGTATATTTGGTTTTGTTTTTGTTTTGTACACTTTAATATACTAACTATTTACCTGTTAACAGACTTAGTATTATTGTATTGTAAAAATTAAGGCTCTATAAATATCATATATATATATATATACATATTTATATAATTATATAAAGAAGTAGTTGTTTTCATAGTTAAGTCAGAAAGTAAAAGATCGCCCGGGACTGATTTTGAATTTTTTTGAATTTTGAATCAAATAGTGGAAAAAGGCTTGAATGTCCGAAATTTTCAAATACGAATTGAATTTGGTCCCATTCTTATTACGTGTACAGTGTATATAGGAGAGTATCTATACAATAACATTCCAAGGTGCTGTACAATTATCATACAAGACAAGCCGCACTGGAAGTTAATGGCAGTTGCTTATCATATAAGATTATTATTTATGCAGTTATTACATTTATGACTGAAAGCTTTTCTGAGAAGTCAGATTGATGTATAAAAGAACATATAATTACAATCCTACAAATTGGTTACTGTATATTACTGCCTTAATATGTAGTACAAACGCAGCTTTTCTCTGTGTGTATATGAACAGTTTTATACAAAATGTGATAATTACACATTTTCTTTGCTTTGGGAAACGTTACTTTTATATTTTGTTCACAAGATTGACGTGAAAACTTGTAGATGAATTTTAAAATTTTGCATAGATGTTTCTTACGGTACTGTAACAATGCACAAGAAATGTAAATTTTATTGGCACATTTTAAAGCTTCCTAGCCCCGTCCTAGGGTCCTTTGAGACCTAAAACTGGTACATTTTGAGATCTCCTGTTTTACTCAAAAACTGTTAGACCGACATATCTGAGGGTATCTTCATTGTACATGAGACATTTGCAGCTCACTAGTCTTGTACGGGCATCGCAAGGCCTCCCCCAAAAGCAAAATGTTAAGATGTTGCCTGTTTCTGCATGTCTTTTAGCAACGCTCAGGACATAAACTCCTGTGGTGTCTTGTTTTTCATGAATAAATTACATGCCTTGACTTTAAGATTTTTGTATTGACTGACCTACAGTATATACACGTTTCTGTTACGCCAGCCTCGTGTTACTTTACAGATAATGGCTCAAGCATCAGGGTCACCAGGTGCAGCAACTCTTCCTGTCAACTCTACTCATGGAGGTTTTTCTCCAGCAGCCCTGTTGGGAGAAGTCGACCCCAAATATCTGTGTGGTATCTGTAAAAAAGTGCTGCGGAACCCGATACAGAGTTACTGCGGTCATCGATTCTGCAAGTTGTGTATCGAGCCACTGTTGGCGTAAGTAGACACAGGGTAATAATTTCTACAACTTTATGCTGACTGTTCCTATGATCTCATGTGACATTAGGCTAACGCTGCCGATTGCCAATTGCACCATAACTGAAACAGTTTGTTATTTGTCGAAAATAAATTAACTCTGCAAAATTGGCAAAAACAATTTTTGGTTGTTATTAGTTACATTATCAGCAGTACATGATAGCATTCTTTCCTGCCCGCCTCAGTTGAAATTACTTAAATGATCGCACATCAAACCGGCCCAAATAACTGGTCAGCATGAGGTAAATGGCAGGGTAAATAATAGGTTGCTAAACCCTTCAGGTAGCCAAGCTCAGAGACAATAGCATTCAATCAATTATTGGGTTGCCTCGACTATGGAGACCTGTTTAACCTACTGTTGATACTAGTTATAAGTGTGAGATGAATACAACATTGTACTTGACAGGTTCCCTATTATCACCCAGTATAGGCGAAGTCACATGACATTAGTCGATGTGCCATTGGTAAATATTCAACTCAATGCCAATATAGGTGTGATCTAATTCATGTATATTTTACAAGTCTCATCAGCAGACCATTATTACAAATAGAAAGACGTATGTCAAAAACATTTTAGTAATTATAGCATGCATCACCCAGGCTAGGATTACAGTCAATTTATAGTAAAGGCTAATTAAAAAAAACATTGGGGAATTATTCTATTTAATTAATCAGTTACTTAGAAGACAAATTATGTTTTAAAATAGGTAATAATTATGCTAATGCAATGTTTGAATCATTGCCGAGCAACAAGAGTAGAGTAGATTGTTCTGCATTATTTGGCCTTGTTATAATTATCTTTACACTTATTCAAATTTATTTCATGATTTATTTATTTTATTACCTACTTATTTATTCATTTACCTGGATCTCATAATTGTTTAGTTGTAGATTATATTTTGTATTTAAATTTTGTTGTGTTTTATGTATACTTATGTTTTTGTCTGTAATAAACATTATAAATAAAACATTATAAACATTACATATACAATTTTCTCTTAAACTATTGCTACATTGTTGTTTTTATTATATTAATAGTAGGTGTTACGTGTTGTTTGGCTTTTAATAACTGAAAGATATCCCATTAATTAAGTTTGCATGTTTGCAAAATTCTCAATAGTTGTTCAGCTTTCTTTTTATGGTTAAACAATGTTTCTATTAAATTTATTGTGTGTTTATTTGCTGTATATGTGTTAGCTTTCTTAGAAATTTCTGGCCTTTAGCCAAATTGGCTAAACAGATTTTAGGCCCACTGCTAGCCTTTAACACTTGAATATATATATATATAGGATTAACATTTTCTTGATTAATTGAATACTTTTTATAAATTTGATATCTCTGCTATTAAATGAATATTTATTATCAAATCTGATTTGATCTGTCTACTAACAAGGAATATGTGGTTATTGCATCCACAGGTTTCACTACACGTTTGGCCAGTCAGCAGTTGCCAGTGCTACATATTGTGGACAGTTATAGTTTTGTGTACTGATATTCCTGTAAATTTATATTTGAATTGCAGATCTGAGGAGGCACAGAAATGTCCGTGCTGTGTCGAGGAACGAACAGAAAGTGAATACAGCTCCTTGAAGCGTGAAGAGGTGGGCAGAGATTGTTGTGTTTGTGCTTGAAATGTATAGAAATATGTATAGAATGTTGTGTTCTTGAATTGTTCAGTCTTCAGAGGTGTGTAAGATGCAATTTTGTGTGCTTGAAATATTCAGATATGATATCATATTTTTGAAAGGTTCAATGTCCACATTTTGATAGAAACTGTACAGGCTGGGAAGTTGAACCCGCCCTGCAACTATATAATTCGGTCCGCAGCTCAGGAGACTTTGCCCGCAGCCCACACTGCACTGGTCTGGTCCGCAGCCCACACTGCACTGGTCTGGCCCGCAGCCCACACTGCACTGGTCTGGTCCGCAGCCCACACTGCACTGGTCTGGTCCGCAGCCCACACTGCACTGGTCTGGCCCGCAGCCCACACTGCACTGGTCTGGCCCGCAGCCCACACTGCACTGGTCTGGTCCGCAGCCCACACTGCACTGGTCTGGTCCGCAGCCCACACTGCACTGGTCTGGCCCGCAGCCCACACTGCACTGGTCTGGTCCGCAGCCCACACTGCACTGGTCTGGTCCGCAGCCCACACTGCACTGGTCTGGCCCGCAGCCCACACTGCACTGGTCTGGCCCGCAGCCCACACTGCACTGGTCTGGCCCGCAGCCCACACTGCACTGGTCTGGCCCGCAGCCCACACTGCACTGGTCTGGCCCGCAGCCCACACTGCACTGGTCTGGCCCGCAGCCCACACTGCACTGGGCTGGCCCGCAGCCCACACTGCACTGGTCTGGCCGCAGCCCACACTGCACTGGTCTGGCCTGCAGCCCACACTGCACTGGTCTGGTCCGCAGTCCACACTGCACTGGTCTGGTCCGCAGCCCACACTGACTGGTCTGGTCCCAGCCCACTTACTGCACTGGTCTGGCCCGCAGCCCACACTGCACTGGTCTGGCCCGCAGCCCAACTCACTGGGCTGGCCCCAGCCCACACTGCACTGGTCTGGCCCCAGCCCACACTGCACTGGTCTGGCCTGCAGCCCACACTGCACTGGTCTGGTCCGCAGCCCACACTGCACTGGTCTGGCCCGCAGCCAACTGCACTGGTCTGGCCCGCAGCCCACACTGCACTGGTCTGGCCTGCAGCCCACACTGCACTGGTCTGGTCCGCAGTCCACACTGCACTGGTCTGGTCCGCAGCCCACACTGCACTGGTCTGGCCCAGCCCACACTGCACTGGTCTGGCCTGCAGCCCACACTGCACTGGTCTGGCCTGCAGCCCACACTGCACTGGTCTGGCCTGCAGCCCAACTGCATGTCTGGCCTGCAGCCCACACTGCACTGGTCTGGCCCGCAGCCCACACTGCACTGTCTGGCCTGCAGCCCACACTGCACTGGTCTGGCCTGCAGCCCACACTGCACTGGTCTGGCCTGCAGCCACACTGCACTGGTCTGGCCCGCAGCCCACACTGCACTGGTCTGGCCTGCAGCCCACACTGCACTGGTCTGGCCCGCAGCCCACACTGCACTGGTCTGGCCCGCAGCCCACACTGCACTGGTCTGGCCCGCAGCCCACACTGCACTGGTCTGGCCTGCAGCCCACACTGCACTGGTCTGGCCTGCAGCCCACACTGCATTGGTCTGGCTCGCAGCCCACACTGCACTGGTCTGGCCTGCAGCCCACACTGCACTGGTCTGGTCCGCAGCCCACACTGCACTGGTCTGGCCTGCAGCCCACACTGCACTGGTCTGGCCTGCAGCCCCCACTGCACTGGTCTGGTCCGCAGTCCACACTGCACTGGTCTGGTCCGCAGCCCACACTGCACTGGTCTGGCCCGCAGCCCACACTGCACTGGTCTGGCCTGCAGCCCACACTGCACTGGTCTGGTCCGCAGTCCACACTGCACTGGTCTGGTCCGCAGCCCACACTGCACTGGTCTGGCCTGCAGCCCACACTGCACTGGTCTGGCCTGCAGCCCCCACTGCACTGGTCTGGTCCGCAGTCTCACTGCACTGGTCTGGTCCGCAGCCCACACTGCCTGGTCTGCCGACCAATGATGTCGGCTGCACCACACTGCACTGGTCTGAAAGCCGTTCAGCCCACACTGCACTGTCTGGCCTGCAGCCCACACTGCACTGGTCTGGCCTGCAGCCCACACTGCACTGGTCTGGTCCGCAGCCCACACTGCACTGGTCTGGCCGCAGCCCACACTGCACTGGTCTGGCCTGCAGCCCACACTGCACTGGTCTGGTCCGCAGCCCACACTGCACTGGTCTGGTCCGCAGCCCACACTGCACTGGTCTGGCCTGCAGCCCACACTGCACTGGTCTGGCCTGCAGCCCACACTGCACTGGTCTGGTCCGCAGCCCACACTGCACTGGTCTGGTCCGCAGCCCACACTGCACTGGTCTGGCCTGCAGCCCACACTGCACTGGTCTGGCCTGCAGCCCACACTGCACTGGTCTGGTCCGCAGCCCACACTGCACTGGTCTGGTCCGCAGCCCACACTGCACTGGTCTGGTCCGCAGCCCACACTGCACTGGTCTGGTCCGCAGCCCACACTGCACTGGTCTGGTCCGCAGCCCACACTGCACTGGTCTGGCCTGCAGCCCACACTGCACTGGTCTGGCCCGCAGCCCACACTGCACTGGTCTGGCCCGCAGCCCACACTGCACTGGTCTGGTCCGCAGCCCACACTGCACTGGTCTGGCCTGCAGCCCACACTGCACTGGTCTGGTCCGCAGCCCACACTGCACTGGTCTGGCCTGCAGCCCACACTGCACTGGTCTGGCCTGCAGCCCACACTGCACTGGTCTGGCCTGCAGCCCACACTGCACTGGTCTGGCCTGCAGCCCACACTGCACTGGTCTGGTCCGCAGCCCACACTGCACTGGTCTGGTCCGCAGCCCACACTGCACTGGTCTGGCCGCAGCCCACACTGCACTGGTCTGGCCTGCAGCCCACACTGCACTGGTCTGGCCTGCAGCCCACACTGCACTGGTCTGGCCTGCAGCCCACACTGCACTGGTCTGGCCCGCAGCCCACACTGCACTGGTCTGGCCTGCAGCCCACACTGCACTGGTCTGGTCCGCAGCCCACACTGCACTGGTCTGGTCCGCAGCTTGCCCTGCAACGCAACAAATAAAAAATCCAGCCCTCAGGCCACCACGGGCTGTGGGTCGAAACCTCCCCCGCCCAGGGCCTCAGACTATACCAGATGAAAAAAGGGATAGACAACGCCAGGAATGGAATGCCCTCATTCAGCGCAATTCTGTTTCAGACTTTCCCTGATAACGCGACAAAGCGTGAGTTCCACGGGCTGCCAGCTCACTGCCCCAACGACGAATGCAACTGGAAGGGAACGTTCAAGGAGTACGAGGTAGTCACAATATGAATATGCATGGACACTTTCAAAACCAATCTTTAAATCAAATCAAAATTGTTTTTAATGTTTAGTCTTCTTATGTCATGCATGTGTTTCTCTCTTATTATCGAAATTTATTTCTTCATTTTGTATTCTAGTTATTATTTATATTTTATGGGTATTAATTATCCATGTTTTATTATTTTACATTTTTTTAAATCCGACTCTTAATATTTATTCATTTATTTAACTACCTCTAGTACTTGACATTTGATACAAATTCATGTATGGTGTAGTCTTAGGCATTCTTATTTATTTTACTGGTATTAATATAATATTTAGTAAAATATATATATATATATATATATATATATATATATATATATATATATATATATATATATATTAGTATATATATATATACAAGGTGTATATATACACAAGGTGTATATATTTTTACTTTTGATGTTACGACACAGTGAAGATTGAACAACACATTCTTAGAACTTGCTCTGTTTGCTGTGTACACTACAGGTGTAGGTCCTGCTCTGGTGCCCAGCACTTTCTGTGTCAGTAGCTCCCCTCCTCACCCCCCCCTTCTCCCATCTTTTATGTCACTAAAACCCCACTCCACACTGCTGTCTTTCCATCTTTTTCCATTTCATACAGCGGTATCGTGTCTGTAACTTCAGTCACTTCAGTCTATGTGTGTGCGTGCGTGTGTGCATGCATGCATGTATGTGTGTATCTATATATGTATATGTACATATGTATGAATCATGTATGTAAAGGCAAACAATTTTGTGATGCCTTAAATGGTAATTCTTTACATTTATGTTAATTAAAATTTACACAAATGTTTTAGATTTATTTATTTTAATGTCATAAATTATTTATTATTTTTTGATAACTTTAATCAAACAAAATAATCACAGATAATATGTTACATGTTATCTGTGATTATTTTATTTTATTAAACTTATTATAAAATAATAAATAATTTAAGACATTAAAATAAATAAATCTAAACAAATTTGTGAACTGGGATAGACCTCTGACGAGTGTTTGGTGTTTGGCAGCGTCATGAGAACAAGTGTGAATTCAAGTTGGTCAGCTGCGTGTGTGGACAGGGTGTCTCTGCGAGTCGCTACCAGAACCACCTTGACAGGGACTGCGTCAAACGCGAGGTGACGTGTCCTCACTGCAGCGCCAAGTTCCCCTTCGAGGAATCTACAGTAAGTCACGATTGTGTTAGTGCCAGCAGTGTAAATGTGTTTTAAAAGAAAACTGACAGTTATCTCGCTGGGGCGGATTACACCTAGGTCGAGCATTTATTATTTTTAGAAAATATTTTAATGCCGAATTATAATTATTTATACATACTTTTATTTTAATTAATTTATTATTATGCGAGTGTACCTTGTTGTTGTAGAGTCACAAGGAGACCTGTCCTGACATCCCTCTCAAGTGTACCTTGTTGTTGTAGAGTCACAAGGAGACCTGTCCTGACATCCCTCTCAAGTGTACCTTGTTGTTGTAGAGTCACAAGGAGACCTGTCCTAACATCCCTCTCAAGTGTACCTTGTTGTTGTAGAGTCACAATGAGACCTGTCCTAACATCCCTCTCAAGTGTACCTTGTTGTTGTAGAGTCACAAGGAGACCTGTCCTAACATCCCTCTCAAGTGTACCTTGTTGTTGTAGAGTCACAAGGAGACCTGTCCTGACATCCCTCTCAAGTGTACCTTGTTGTTGTAGAGTCACAAGGAGACCTGTCCTAACATCCCTCTCAAGTGTACCTTGTTGTTGTAGAGTCACAAGGAGACCTGTCCTAACATCCCTCTCAAGTGTACCTTGTTGTTGTAGAGTCACAAGGAGACCTGTCCTGACATCCCTCTCAAGTGTACCTTGTTGTTGTAGAGTCACAAGGAGACCTGTCCTGACATCCCTCTCAAGTGTACCTTGTTGTTGTAGAGTCACAAGGAGACCTGTCCTAACATCCCTCTCAAGTGTACCTTGTTGTTGTAGAGTCACAAGGAGACATGTCCTAACATCCCTCTCAAGTGTACCCTGTGTGGCCGTGAGGGGATCCTTCGGGAACAGGTAAGATAACAAAATGTACTTGACATATCGACCCATTTGACTGACATACTTATGAATACTCGTATTTTACTCTTTGTGTATTTCATTTTTCATCTTGTTTACTACAAAAAACAGGTTGTGTCCACTGTCAGTTTTTTAGTTTGTCATGGAAATAGTGTTCTCAATTATACTATGCCACATTCTGCTTTTTTATAGAAGTTCCATATTTTTATAATGGATTCCGTTTAATGATGATTTGTGCTATGTAATGCAATATTTTTGTGAAATGGTGCCAAGGGTTTCTATGGGGAAAGGAAATTAGTGGGCATGTTAATTAATGTGTTCCATGGGAATAGAACAACACAATAAAAAAACACAGCCAACCACACTGAACACACTCCAGACAGACACAAGGCATCACCAACCACAGTGAACACACTCCAGACAGACACAAGGCATCACCAACCACAGTGAACACACTCCAGACAGACACAAGGCATCACCAACCACAGTGAACACACTCCAGACAGACACAAGATACACCACAGTGAACACTCCAACGCACAAACCAACCAGTGAACACACTCCAGACAGACACAAGGCAACCTCACACACACTCCAGACACACAGGCATCACCACCACAGACACATCCAGACAGACACAGCATCACAACACAGTGAACACACTCCAGACAGACACAAGGCATCACCAACACAGTGAACACACTCCAGACAGACACAAGCATCACCAACCACATGAACACATGACAGAACAAATCACAACCACATGAACACACTCAGACAACACAAGGCATCACCAACCACAGTGAACACACTCCAGACAGACACAAGGCATCACCAACCACAGTGAACACACTCCAGACAGAAACATCACAACCACAGTGAACACACTCCAGACAGACCAAGGCATCACCAACACGTGAACACACTCCAGACAGACACAAGGCATCACCAACCACAGTGAACACACTCCAGACAGACACAAGGCATCACCAACCACAGTGAACACACTCCAGACAGACACAAGGCATCACCAACCACAGTGAACACACTCCAACAGACCAAGGCATCACCAACCACAGTGAACACACTCCAGACAGACACAAGGCATCACCAACCACAGTGAACACACTCCAGACAGACACAAGGCATCACCAACCACAGTGAACACACTCCAGACAGACACAAGGCATCACCAACCACAGTGAACACACTCCAGACAGACACAAGGCATCACCAACCACAGTGAACACACTCCAGACAACTCAAGGCACACAACCACAGTGAACACACTAACAGACACAAGGCATCACCAACCACAGTGAACACACTCCAGACAGACACAAGGCATCACCAACCACAGTGAACACACTCCAGACAGACACAAGACATCACCAACCACAGTGAACACACTCCAGACAGACCAAGGCATCACCAACCACAGTGAACACACTCCAGACAGACACAAGGCATCACCAACACAGTGAACACACTCCAGACAGACACAAGGCATCACCAACCACAGTGAACACACTCCAGACAGACTCAAGGCATCACCAACCACAGTGAACACACTCCAGACAGACCAAGGCATCACCAACCACAGTGAACACACTCCAGACAGACACAAGGCATCACCAACCACAGTGAACACACTCCAGACAGCACAAGGCATCACCAACACAGTGAACACACTCCAGACAGACACAAGGCATCACCAACCACAGTGAACACACTCCAGACAGACACAAGGCATCACCAACCACAGTGAACACACTCCAGACAGACACAAGGCATCACCAACCACAGTGAACACACTCCAGACAGACACAAGGCATCACCAACCACAGTGAACACACTCCAGACAGACACAAGGCATCACCAACCACAGTGAACACACTCCAGACAGACACAAGGCATCACCAACACAGTGAACACACTCCAGACAGACACAAGGCATCACCAACCACAGTGAACACACTCCAGACAGACACAAGGCATCACCAACCACAGTGAACACACTCCAGACAGACACAAGGCATCACCAACACAGTGAACACACTCCAGACAGACACAAGGCATCACCAACCACAGTGAACACACCCAGACACGACACAAGTGACATCACTCAACATCACAGTGAACACACTCCAAGACAGACACAAGGCATCACCACCAACCACAGTGAACACACTCCAGACAGACACAAGGCATCACCAACCACAGTGAACACACTCCAGACAGACACAAGGCATCACCAACCACAGTGAACACACTCCAGACAGACACAAGGCATCACCAACCACAGTGAACACACTCCAGACAGACACAAGGCATCACCAACCACAGTGAACACACTCCAGACAGACACAAGGCATCACCAACCACAGTGAACACACTCCAGACAGACAAAGGCATCACCAACCACAGTGAACACACTCCAGACAGACACAAGGCATCACCAACCACAGTGAACACACTCCAGACAGACACAAGGCATCACCAACCACAGTGAACACACTCCAGACAGACACAAGGCATCACCAACCACAGTGAACACACTCCAGACAGACACAAGGCATCACTCAACCACAGTGAACACACTCCAGATACACAAGGCATCACCAACCACAGTGAACACACTCCAGACAGACACAAATCACCAACACAGTGAACACACTCCAACAGACACAAGGCATCACCAACCACAGTGAACACACTCCAGACAGACACAAGGCATCACCAACCACAGTGAACACACTCCAGACAGACAAGGCATCACCAACCACAGTGAACACACTCCAGACAGACACAGGCATCACCAACCACAGTGAACACACTCCAGACAGACACAAGGCATCACCAACCACAGTGAACACACTCCAGACAGACACAAGGCATCACCAACCACAGTGAACACACTCCAGACAGACACAAGGCATCACCAACCACAGTGAACACACTCCAGACAGTCACAAGGCATCACCAACCACAGTGAACACACTCCAGACAGACACAAGGCATCACCAACCACAGTGAACCCTGAGACTGGAGACTGCACGGCCCCCCGAGTCAAGTGTCCATTTGGATGTTCCTACGTAAGTTGAGAGACTATTCCCACTGCAGTTGTACTGGAGACAAAGTCACCAGAGCAACAAAACAGGAAATAATTTATTGTGCTAAATGATTGCACTAGTATTCTCTAACGGACTGCATCCAGTCAACCACCCTTGAGGTAACTATTACCTCGCCTCAGGAGGCTCACTGTCTAAGTGTCCTCACATTGAACGTCTCTGCTGCACCAACAGCTGCTGGGCCTTCTGGGAAACTCGCGTTACAGGTCACCTCTGTAAAACAGCCACTTTGCAATTAAGGTCATTTTGTTTTGCAACAGTACAGTGTAGGAAAATAGTTCCACTAATGTTGTCACCCAGCTATTCAGGCCATGTCCTTAATACGGAGGTTACGGTGCATATGATCCAGTAAATATGCGACGTGTCTGAAGTCACCGCCGTAGCCATATTGTAATGTCATCACAGCGGTAGATGAGTGTTGTACACTGCACATAGAGGGCGCCACCTACTCAGTCTTACACTAAGTGTCCACACCTCCCAGGAGTAGAGGAGGGGAGTGGAGAAGAGGAGTAGAGAAGAGCAGTAGAGCAGAACACGGCAGAGTTGAGAGCAGTGGCTCGCTTCTTGAAATACACTGGAACTTTTAATACTGCTGTGTTACTTTGCTGCATAAGGTGATGACACAGCACAGGTTTATGATCAAAATTATGTGTTTCCCTGTTGGGAATCAGCATCAGGTGCACGCATATGTGAACTTGGTTTGTTTATATATTCACACACTTGTGTGGTACTTCCACAGGAAGTCATCAGCAAAATGGTGCTAACACGTAACAATGGCAATGTATGTCTCTGCACTCTTTGCTTGGTCTCTGTCACAATGACATGACAGATTACATAATGTTCATTGTCCGTAGGTGTCACCGAATGCGCTGGCTCAGCATCTTGACACGAGTGTCGTGCGTCACGTGAATATTCTGCGCGAGCGAGTCGATGGTGCTGGGAACAGCCCTCGAGAGAACGTGCATTCGCGTGCGAACACGACAAGTACCACTCGCAACTCTCCTCGTAGCTCCCAGCCAGCGGGAGACTCCGGCAATCTGCCGGAGAAACTGGAGATCTTGGAGACAAAGGTGGCGACATTCGAGAGCATTGTTGGTGTCCTCAACACAGAGATCGAGAAGTGTGTGTTGAAGTTGGACACGTCTGACCGCCAGTCACGCACCGACAAGGAACAAGTGACCCAGGCAAACCGCAAACTGAAGGATCTTGAACGTCAGCTGGCACTCAAAGATGTCACAATCGCAGAGCTAGACTTGCGTATACAGGTAGGACTGGAGACATGGGCAGTTTATTAATGAAGGTGATACATATCAGTTTTCATATTGCATATTTTTCAGTCTAGTCTCAGTGTGTTTAGTTGATTCGCTGATAGTAAATTAAATGTTATGAGAAAAACATAGTGACATAGTCTCCTTCGTTAGCACAAGTTTGGGCTGTTTGGAGGAAACCATTGAGACCTGAGAACTAGTGTAGAAACTTTAGGCAGCATAGTTTTTCTGGTTTTGTGAGGAAACATCTAACTGGAATTGACTACCAAGAGATTCAGTTCAAAAATTATATGTTGAAATTTTTCAGACACTTGCACCCATTTGTCCCTTTCAGAAAGGACACTGTGTCTGTGTTGTCAGGTGTTTGCGTCCAGCAATATTGCAGTATTGGCCCCAATCTTTGACACAGATGCAATATTAAATGTGTGTATGAGATGCCCTGTATATCTCTCTAGAGTGTGTTCTTTGTGGTTGATGATGTCTGCTGTCTGCTTGGGATGTGTTCACTGTGTTTGGTGATTCCTTGTGTCTGCCTGGAGTGTGTTCACTGTGTTTGTTGGTGTCTTGTGTCTGTCCGAAGTGTGTTCACTGTGTTTGTGTTGCCTTGTGTCTGCCTGGAGTGTGTTCACTGTGGTTGGTGATGCCTTGTGTCTGTCTGGAGTGTGTTCACTGTGGTTGGTGATTCCTTGTGTCTGTCTGGATTGTGTTTACTGTGTTTGGTGATGCCTTGTGTCTGTCTGGAGTGTGTTCACTGTGTTTGGTGATGCCTTGTGTCTGTCTGGAGTGTGTTCACTGTGGTTGGTGATGCCTTGTGTCTGTCTGGAGTGTGTTCACTGTGATTGGTGATGCCTTGTGTCTGTCTGGAGTGTGTTCACTGTGATTGTTGATCCCTTGTGTCTGTCTGGAGTGTGTTCACTGTGATTGTTGATCCCTTGTGTCTGTCTGGAGTGTGTTCACTGTGGTTGTTGATCCTTGTGTCTGTCTGGAGTGTGTTCACTGTGGTTGTGATTGCCTTGTGTCTGTCTGGAGTGTGTTCACTGTGGTTGGTGATCCTTGTGTCTGTCTGGAGTGTGTTCACTGTGTTGGTGATGCCTTGTGTCTGTCTGGAGTGTGTTCACTGTGTTGTTGATGCCTTGTGTCTGTCTGGAGTGTGTTCACTGTGTTGGTGATCCTTGTGTCTGTCTGGAGTGTGTTCACTGTGTTGTTGATCCTTGTGTCTGCCTGGAGTGTGTTCACTGTGGTTGGTGATTCCTTGTGTCTGTCTGGAGTGTGTTCACTGTGGTTGGTGATCCTTGTGTCTGCTGGAGTGTGTTCACTGTGGTTGGTGATCCTTGTGTCTGTCTGGAGTGTGTTCACTGTGGTTGGTGATGCCTTGTGTCTGTCTGGGTGTGTTCACTGTGGTTGGTGATGCCTTGTGTCTGTCTGGAGTGTGTTCACTGTGTTTGGTGATGCCTTGTGTCTGTCTGGAGTGTGTTCACTGTGGTTGGTGATGCCTTGTGTCTGTCTGGAGTGTGTTCACTGTGGTTGGTGATGCCTTGTGTCTGTCTGGAGTGTGTTCACTGTGGTTGGTGATGCCTTGTGTCTGTCTGGAGTGTGTTCACTGTGGTTGGTGATGCCTTGTGTCTGTCTGGAGTGTGTTCACTGTGTTTGGTGATGCCTTGTGTCTGTCTGGAGTGTGTTCACTGTGGTTGGTGATGCCTTGTAGTCTGTCTGGAGTGTGTTCACTGTGGTTGGTGATGCCTTGTGTCTGTCTGGAGTGTGTTCACTGTGGTTGGTGATGTCTTGTGTCTGTCTGGAGTGTGTTCACTGTGGTTGGTGATGCCTTGTGTCTGTCTGGAGTGTGTTCACTGTGGTTGGTTGTTGCTTCTTGTGTTGTCCTGGAGGTGTGTTGCACTGTGGTTGGTGATGCCTTGTGTCTGTCTGGATTGTGTTCACTGTGGTTGGTGATGCCTTGTGTCTGTCTGGAGTGTGTTCACTGTGGTTGGTGATGCCTTGTGTCTGTCTGGAGTGTGTTCACTGTGTTGGTGAGCCTTGGTCTGTCTGGGTGTGTTCACTGTGTTTGTGATGCCTTGTGTCTGCTGGAGTGTGTTCACTGTGGTTGGTGTGCCTTGTGTCTGTCTGGAGTGTGTTCACTGTGGTTGGTGATGCCTTGTGTCTGTCTGGAGTGTGTTCACTGTGTTTGGTGATGCCTTGTGTCTGCCTGGAGTGTGTTCACTGTGGTTGGTGATGCCTTGTGTCTGCCTGGAGTGTGTTCACTGTGGTTGGTGATGCCTTGTGTCTGTCTGGAGTGTGTTCACTGTGGTTGGTGATGCCTTGTGTCTGTCTGGAGTGTGTTCACTGTGGTTGGTGATGCCTTGTGTCTGTCTGGAGTGTGTTCACTGTGGTTGGTGATGCCTTGTGTCTGTCTGGAGTGTGTTCACTGTGGTTGGTGATGCCTTGTGTCTGTCTGGAGTGTGTTCACTGTGGTTGGTGATGCCTTGTGTCTGTCTGGAGTGTGTTCACTGTGGTTGGTGATGCCTTGTGTCTGTCTGGAGTGTGTTCACTGTGGTTGGTGATGCCTTGTGTCTGTCTGGAGTGTGTTCACTGTGGTTGGTGATGCCTTGTGTCTGTCTGGAGTGTGTTCACTGTGTTTGGTGATGCCTTGTGTCTGTCTGGAGTGTGTTCACTGTGGTTGGTGATGCCTTGTGTCTGTCTGGAGTGTGTTCACTGTGGTTGGTGATGCCTTGTGTCTGTCTGGAGTGTGTTCACTGTGGTTGGTGATGCCTTGTGTCTGCCTGGAGTGTGTTCACTGTGGTTGGTGATGCCTTGTGTCTGTCTGGAGTGTGTTCACTGTGGTTGGTGATGCCTTGTGTCTG
This sequence comes from Ridgeia piscesae, assembly GCA_025642075.2. Lineage (NCBI taxonomy): Eukaryota > Metazoa > Annelida > Polychaeta > Sabellida > Siboglinidae > Ridgeia > Ridgeia piscesae. Next base: position 521,378 of record JAODUO010000189.1, read on the forward strand.
TCTGGAGTGTGTTCACTGTGGTTGGTGATGCCTTGTGTCTGTCTGGAGTGTGTTCACTGTGGTTGGTGATGCCTTGTGTCTGTCTGGAGTGTGTTCACTGTGGTTGGTGATGCCTTGTGTCTGTCTGGAGTGTGTTCACTGTGGTTGGTGATGCCTTGTGTCTGTCTGGAGTGTGTTCACTGTGGTTGGTGATGCCTTGTGTCTGTCTGGAGTGTGTTCACTGTGTTTGGTGATGCCTTGTGTCTGTCTGGAGTGTGTTCACTGTGGTTGGTGATGCCTTGTGTCTGTCTGGAGTGTGTTCACTGTGGTTGGTGATGCCTTGTGTCTGTCTGGAGTGTGTTCACTGTGGTTGGTGATGCCTTGTGTCTGTCTGGAGTGTGTTCACTGTGGTTGGTGATGCCTTGTGTCTGTCTGGAGTGTGTTCACTGTGGTTGGTGATGCCTTGTGTCTGTCTGGAGTGTGTTCACTGTGGTTGGTGATGCCTTGTGTCTGTCTGGAGTGTGTTCACTGTGGTTGGTGATGCCTTGTGTCTGTCTGGAGTGTGTTCACTGTGGTTGGTGATGCCTTGTGTCTGTCTGGAGTGTGTTCACTGTGGTTGGTGTTGCCTTGTGTCTGTCTGGAGTGTGTTCACTGTGGTTGGTGATGCCTTGTGTCTGTCTGGAGTGTGTTCACTGTGGTTGGTGATGCCTTGTGTCTGTCTGGAGTGTGTTCACTGTGGTTGGTGATGCTTTGTCTGTTGAGTGTTCACTGTGTTGTGTGCTTGTGTCTGTTGGAGTGTGTTCACTGTGGTTGGTGATGCCTTTGTCTGTCTGGAGTGTGTTCACTGTGGTTGGTGATGCCTTGTGTCTGTCTGGAGTGTGTTCACTGTGGTTGGTGATGCCTTGTGTCTGTCTGGAGTGTGTTCACTGTGGTTGGTTGTTGCCTTGTGTCTGTCTGGAGTGTGTTCACTGTGGTTGGTGATGCCTTGTGTCTGTCTGGAGTGTGTTCACTGTGGTTGGTGATGCCTTTGTCTGTCTGGATGTGTTCACTGTGGTTGCGGAGTGCCTGTGACTGTCTGGAGTGTGTTCACTGTCGTTGAGGATGCCTGTGACTTCTGGAGTTCACGTTTTAGTGTCGGTCAGTCACGTCAGGCCATGTCTCTGAGTGTCTTCACCTTTACACCTCACAGGCAGTCAGTACACTCAGGCCCTGTCTCAGGTTTCACTTTAGCCTTGGCTGTCTGGACCTTCTACACCTCACAGGCAGGTCAGTACACTCAGGCCACTGTCTCAGGCCACCTTCTACACCTCACAGGCAGGTCAGTACACTCAGGCCACTGTCTCAGGCCACCTTCTACACCTCACAGGCAGGTCAGTACACTCAGGCCACTGTCTCAGGCCACCATCTACACCTCACAGGCAGGTCAGTACACTCAGGCCAGTGTCTCAGGCCACCTTACACCTCACAGGCAGGTCAGTACACTCAGGCCAGTGTCTCAGGCCACCTTCTACACCTCACAGGCAGGTCAGTACACTCAGGCCAGTGTCTCAGGCCACCTTTTACACCTCACAGGCAGGTCAGTACACTCAGGCCAGTGTCTCAGGCCACCTTCTACACCTCACAGGCAGGTCAGTACACTCAGGCCAGTGTCTCAGGCCACATTCTACACCTCACAGGCAGGTCAGTACACTCAGGCCAGTGTCTCGGGCCACCATCTACACCTCACAGGCAGGTCAGTACACTCAGGCCAGTGCCTCAGGCCACCTTCTACACATCACAGGCAGGTCAGTACACTCAGGCCAGTGCCTCAGGCCACCTTCTACACATCACAGGCAGGTCAGTACACTCAGGCCAGTGCCTCAGGCCACCTTCTACACCTCACAGGCAGGTCAGTACACTCAGGCCAGTGTCTCAGGCCACCTTCTACACCTCACAGGCAGGACAGTACACAAAGGCCACTGTCTCAGGCCACATTCTACACCTCACAGGCAGGTCAGTACACAAAGGCCACTGCCTCAGCCCACCTTCTACACCTCACAGGCAGGTCAGTACACTCAGGCCACTGCCTCAGGCCACCTTCTACACCTCACAGGCAGGTCAGTACACTCAGGCCACTGTCTCAGGCCACCTTCTACACCTCACAGGCAGGTCAGTACACTCAGGCCAGTGTCTCAGGCCACATTCTACACCTCACAAGCAGGTCAGTACACTTAGGTCACTGTCTCAGGCCACATTCTACACCTCACAGGCAGGTCAGTACACTCAGGCCACTGCCTCAGGCCACCTTCTACACCTCACAGGCAGGTCAGTACACTCAGGCCAGTGTCTCAGGCCACATTCTACACCTCACAAGCAGGTCAGTACACTTAGGCCAGTGCCTCAGGCCACCATCTACACCTCACAGGCAGGTCAGTACACTCAGGCCAGTGTCTCAGGCCACATTCTACACCTCAACAGGCAGGTCAGTACACTCAGGCCAGTGCCTCAGGCCACCATCTACACCTCACAGGCAGGTCAGTACACTCAGGCCAGTGTCTCAGGCCACATTCTACACCTCACAGGCAGGACAGTACACAAAGGCCACTGTCTCAGGCCACATTCTACACCTCACAGGCAGGTCAGTACACAAAGGCCACTGCCTCAGCCCACCTTCTACACCTCACAGGCAGGTCAGTACACTCAGGCCACTGCCTCAGGCCACCTTCTACACCTCACAGGCAGGTCAGTACACTCAGGCCACTGTCTCAGGCCACCTTGTACACTTCATAGGCAGATCAGTACACTCAGGCCAGTGTCTCAGGCCACCTTCTACACCTCACAGGCAGGCCAGTACACTCAGGCCACTGTCTCAGGCCACCTTGTACACTTCATAGGCAGATCAGTACACTCAGGCCAGTGTCTCAGGCCAACTTGTACTACAACTCACAGGCAGGTCACCTCAGTAACACTCAGATGCAGTTTTGAGGTATCTATGACCCAGCTTTCACCTGATAAACAATCATCCCAGATGTCAATCAAACATGAGTCTGTGTTTGTGTTGATCTTGACACATGCACACTGTTGCAGGTTACAAGATGTGTGCTCGCATCTACCTTAACGGGGATGGCATGGGCAAGACCACCCACGTGTCCCTCTTCTTTGTCATCATGCGTGGTCAGTTCGATGCACTTCTCAAGTGGCCCTTCCGCCAGAAGGTCACCATGATGATGCTTGACCAGGCCGGCAGTGACAACGTCGTGGACGTCTTCCGCCCCGACCCGACCAGCTCGTCCTTCAAGCGGCCCACGTCCGAGATGAACATCGCCAGTGGATGTCCATTGTTCATGCGACAGCCACAACTTGACCAGTCAAGTCCTATGTTCGTGAAGGATGATGTCGCCTTCATCAAGGTCGTCGTTGACTGCGTCGATCTCAACTGGCCGTGAAGGGGAATGGTTCTGTGACTGGACAACAACCTCCCAAGCATCATTGACCACTGCACGTGCCCATGATGGCTGTATCCATAGTTGCTGCACTAGCACTCTGCACTGAACAGATTAGACCAAGTTGGCTTTGCAAACATCACTTGATTTATATACGTGTGTGTTTGTATGTGCCGCTTTATGTCCTTGTGTCCAGCCATTGTCACCTGCTGCATGGTCACTGAGGGCATTATAGATGTGCAAGACCTAAAAGCCAGCCAGATTTGAGGGTGAAGCAACTGAATCCTGATAGAGTAGGTTAAGCTAGAGAGAATAATAACATTTCACTTCACTGCACTGATCGGCTCAAGTTGGCTTTGCAAATATATCTTGATTTTATTCATACATAGATGTACTTAGGTATATCTATATATATTTTTGTGTGTGTGTGTGTGTGTGTGTGTGTGTGTGTGTGTGTGTGTGTGTGCGCTCTGTTTTCTAGCAAAGTCGAGATGGTTTTGGATTGAATAGGTTTATTTGGAGGCACAGATACAGTGAACTGAATGTTCGTTATTATTATTATTAGTAATAGTAGTAAGGACTACGTACTGCATATATATATATATATATATATATATATATATATATATATATATATATATATATATATATATGATTAAGATATGTAAGCATATCTGGGCATGATTAGTATAGTACCAGTGACCTAGTAGGCTTGTCTTACTGCCTTCCAGTGTTTTATTTGTGGGGTGTATTGAGTGCGGCACTACGTGGACCATCACTTGGGTGAGACTGACCAGCCACATTCACTCAATCGGCACATAGGGCTCCTCGTAGTCACCTTGGGCAAGTGACGGCCACACCCCGGGCAACAGCAGCTCCACCTGCTGGCAGAACTATGTGCCTTGTACGGATAAGTACCTAGGTACCAGGGTTGGGGTCAAGTACATTTCATCAAGTACGTGTACTTCAAAACATAAACTTACTTCCAAGTACATTAAGTAGAATACGTATTAGTACTTCAAAACTACAGTTTCGTGTTCATTTGGTCAAAAATATAATTTACTTTGAACTGTATTGGTTTTAGTCATGCACCAGTTAATTATGCGGGAAATATATAAATTGATTATAGATGTAATCAGGACAGACTTGGAGTGTTTGGTAGCACACAGAGTGTGGAGTGGGTGAAGTGGGGAGAGAGAGAGAGAGAGAGAGAGAGAGAGAGAGAGAGGAGAGAGAGAGAGAGAGGAGGAGAGGAGAGGGGAGAGGGGGAGAGGGGGGAGAGGGGGAGGAGGGAGAAAGGGAGAGAGAGGGGGAGGGGAGAGGGGAGAGAGGAGAGTGGGAGAGAGAGTGGGAGAGAGAGAGAGTGGGAGAGAGAGAGAGTGGGAGAGAGAGAGAGTGGGAGAGAGAGAGAGTGGGAGAGAGAGAGAGTGGGAGAGAGAGAGAAGTGGAGAGAGAGAGAGAGAGAGGGGAGAGAGAGAGAGAGAGTGGGAGAGAGAGAGAGAGAGAAAGCAAGAGAATGAAAGGGAATGAAAGGGAATGAAAGTGAGAGAAAGAAATAACTCTGCCAACGCTGGTCCCAAGCCCAGGTATGAAAAGGGGAGGGTTGGGCAAAGGGGGTAACGACCCTTTCTTGTAAAAAAAAACAGACTGATGAAAACATCCACGGAAGTGTTACACAAAGAGAGTAGATAGTGTAGAATTCCACATGCAGGTGTAAGCACATTTCTCTTGTACTGATCAACACTAATGATTTTACCCAAGCCCCAAACAACTATCTCTGAAAACAAGTACGCTGTAATATTAATTGTAGATGGACATTTGTTGTACACGGCTACATGCTGAACAATGGAGGTCTGAAATATTCTTTATATTTTCACAAGTGCAATTGACTAAGTACTTGCCATTTCACAAATTCAAGTACACGTACTACAATCCAAGTACTTGACCCTAACCCTGATCGAGACAAGCAGTCTGATTGCTGCTGAAGGGGCACATGTATATCTTATATACACACTATAACCAACTAGATGATGTATTTTATGCTGCTGTTACCAGCCCTAAAGGGACACCTGATGTTATTGATGCTGAAAACTCCGTAGTTTTAGTACCTGTAACTAAACAAGCTTAAGTTCTTATATAGCACATAATAGGGCAAACAAATGGTTAAACAAAAAATTACTTTGCAGCACATTTGAAACATGTAACGTTTCTGTCCATCATTTGTAGAGCTTGGTCACACACTGTTGTCATTTGAGATGACTCAGGTTTCAGCAGGTTAATTTGCTGTAGGTGGCGGGCAAATGATATCCCCACCCATGTGTAAGGGTCACCCCCCACCCCCTGATAAGCGATCGTTATTGAAATTGTGTTTGTCAATAAGTCAGCCAGAACCATCTAAATAATTATATGCCTCTTAAAAAAGGACTGAAGAAATTAATTCTTGATGGTTAACAAATATAAATTTATATGCCGATTGATTTCTTTTATATTTCAGAATAGTTTTGTTGCATAAATCAAACATTACACACTTATAATTATGTTATAAAATTATATATACATATGTTATTTGGCATTACTGTGTACATTTACATAGATAAGAGCTTACACACAAGATTGCTTTCTCCCACTGTGTCTGATGTCACGCTACTATATATACAGACTGTGGTATTAACACTAAAACAGTGGTTTTATTATTGTTTATTATAAGTGCAAGAACTTTGAAGTCATGAACAGAAAGTTGCACTGCAGGTGTAAATAACAAGTTACATTTCACAATGTTGTGTTTGTTTAAACATCAATATATGGAATTTGTGTGCAACCAACTTGAACCTGCTGTCTGAATGGTGAACCTTCAAACCAACCAGTGCAACCCCTGGCCGCTAGTGAGGAGCCAGTCTAGGGTTGAACTAACTTGTGTTGTATACGATGTGGCTAGCCCACAGACTGGCAGGCGTGATTGTTTGATGTAATACATTCACTTGGAGCACTATGATGGTAGCAGAGTAGACGGACTAGTTGTATAGTCTATGTAGTAGTTGTCTACTTCTGTATCAATACAATAGTATACCCAGGATGCTAACTATTAGAGGTAGCACACCTAGAATATGTATGGATTGGTTTATTTAAATGTTATTTTGCTGCACGAAAATGTTACACACACACACACATATATAGTATGCATGCCATGATACATCATATATATATATATATATATTATATTGGTATATTTAAAGTTTGTTGTATTGTGGTGTAGGTTTACTGAACATAATTTAGTTATTATTATTAAGGAGATGGGAATTTGTATTTTGTTGATTTACACTGAATTGTTATTAATTTACGTCAAATGTGCCCTGTTGAGAAACTGTCATTTATTACACTATATTACTTAATTTTTCAAGTCCAGATCACACCCTTGATGCATATTGTTTTTCAGTCTGTCTACATGTAGCCCCTTACCACTGTGGTGAAGCTTGTAGGCTAGTGTATTCCAGTAAAACAGTCTATGCGGATTACTAATGGTATGATAATTTTGTTACAGCCATTTTTTTCATGTGTGACTTATTACTAATGTGAATTTATATATCGGTTTAATAAGATACATGATCAGATATGTAACTTTTACTAAAGTAACATACTGTACGATTTATACTAACAACAGTAGTTTAATTTCATGTTTACGAGCGTGTTATATATATATATATGTATATATATATATATATATATATATATAAAATCGCACTTAACTGTTGTCCTATTAGTCATGCACCTGTGCTATGAAGATATTGTAGCTGGTGTGACATTGTCAGTGTCTTGTAACTGCATCCAAAGAAAGATAACTTTCTGCTTCATCTGTTGTGCACAATTCTGTTTTATATAATTAATAAAGCCAGAGTTTGTAACAATTTGTGTTGCTTCAATGAGAAATGTGGGAGCAACTATTGGGATTTGTTTTACAATTGTTACACACAGTATATTGGCACTCGGAGAATTCTTTATTTGTAGATTTTGTTGAACTGGAATTCTGCAATGACACTGACATGTTTGGAGAAATATACATTTCAATATTGGCGATGATTAATGAACTAACTACAGCTTCTATATTACAAAGAGGTCGGTTGTATGGGGAGCAGTGATCGTTCGGTAGAGCGCCGGACTGTCAATCGAGGGGATGGTTCAATCCCACCTACAGCCGCTTCTAAACTTAGGCAATTTTGTTCACCCCACACTTGCCTGTGTCTTTCGGAAGAGACACTAAAAGCCGGTGGTCCCTTCTATCTAGTGTCTATGCCAGGGGAAGTAAAAAATCCCACACGGGGTAAATGTGTAACCTGTAGTGGACTCACTAATTCTACAGAAGGACAACTCCTGCATTAGCCCAAGTTTGGGCTGTTTGGAGGTTAACAAATGACAAACACTGAAGTCCAGCAACATTTTGTAATATCTATACACACATCACACAAACACACATAGATAATGTCTACTGTACAAATCTATATATTTACAGCTTGTAACTGGCAATAAATATACATAAAAAACACAATTAACCTATGTCATTCTGAATGTGTCATTGCACACTGACACAACTATAGCGTGCAACACACAAGTCGGCGACGGAATGAAACTGCTGCGAATCATCATATCACATGACACTGGCCAAGTGGTTGTTGCAATCACCAACAGTTTCCAATAAATAACGACAATCTAGTTGTTGTTCAACAACTATCTTGGAATCTAAACACATCATTCAACGTTAGAGCTTCTGCTATATTTAGATGAAAGTTTCCACGCAGGGTGTTGGATTGTTATTTAGCAATCCAACACACTAATGTGAGACGAGCAACAATGAGTGTGTACTACGTTATGTCACATGTCTTGAGTACCAGTGACACTGTTTGTCCAGGTATTCAACCAGGGTTGCCACCTGTCACTTAAAATATGGAATTTTCCGTATTTGTAAGATAAACATTGTATACTTTATAATAGGAATGGGTGTCCATCTTATACTTTTCCTTGGGGAATGTGGCAACCTTATTTTGAATGGTTATCATAAGTAGCACAGTGCTTAGTTCATCGACTGCCACCAGATGGCAGTAGCAGCCAACCACTCTTCCTTAAAATGTTGGTTAAGCGTCCAACCTAACAAGCATCTTAATAAGAAAATGTCTAAATGTAAGTCTTTGGAGCAAGAATCGCCCATATCTATCCGAGCTCAAACTACACAA
>JAODUO010000189.1:532500-595000 GCA_025642075.2 Ridgeia piscesae
TCACGGTGACATAACAGAACACCTCACAGTGACACAACAGAACACCTCATGGTGACACAATAGAACACATCACGGTGACATAACAGAACACCTCACAGTGACACAACAGAACACCTCACAGTGACACAACAGAACACATCACAGTGACACAACAGAACACCTCACAGTGACACAATAGAACACATCACAGTGACACAACAGAACACATCACAGTGACACAACAGAACACCTCACGGTGACACAACAGAACACCTCACGGTGACACAATAGAACACATCACAGTGACACAACAGAACACCTCACAGTGACACAACAGAACACCTCACAGTGACACAACAGAACACCTCATGGTGACACAACAGAACACATCACAGTGACACAATAGAACACCTCACAGTGACATAACAGAACACATCACAGTGACACAACAGAACACCTCACAGTGACACAACAGAACACCTCACAGTGACATAACAGAACACCTCACGGTGACACAACAGAACACCTCACAGTGACACAACAGAACACCTCACGGTGACACAACAGAACACCTCACGGTGACACAACAGAACACCTCATGGTGACACAATAGAACACATCACAGTGACACAACAGAACACATCACAGTGACACAACAGAACACTCACGGTGACACAACAGAACACCTCACGGTGACACAATAGAACACATCACTGTGAGATAACAACACCTCACAGTGACACAACAGAACACCTCACGGTGACACAACAGAACACCTCACAGTGACATAACAGAACACATCACAGTGACACAACAGAACACATCACAGTGACACAACAGAACACATCACAGTGACACAACAGAACACCTCACGGTGACACAACAGAACACCTCACGGTGACACAATACAAACAGAACACCTCACAGTGACACAACAGAACACCTCACGGTGACACAACAGAACACCTCACGGTGACACAATAGAACACATCACAGTGACACAACAGAACACATCACAGTGACACAACAGAACACCTCACGGTGACACAACAGAACACCTCACGGTGACACAATAGAACACATCACAGTGACACAACAGAACACCTCACGGTAACACAACAGAACACCTCTCGGTGACACAATAGAACACATCACGGTGACATAACAGAACACCTCACAGTGACACAACAGAACACCTCACGGTAACACAACAGAACACCTCACGGTGACACAATAGAACACACCATGGTGACATAACAGAACACCTCACAGTGACACAACAGAACACCTCATGGTGACACAACAGAACACCTCACGGTGACACAACAGAACACCTCACGGTGACATAACAGAACACCTCACAGTGACACAACAGAACACCTCACAGTGACACAACAGAACACCTCACGGTGACACAACAGAACACCTCACAGTGACACAACATAACACCTCATGGTGACACAACAGAACACCTCACGGTGACACAACATAACACCTCACAGTGACACAACAGAACACCTCACAGTGACACGACAGAACACCTCACGGTGACACAACAGAACACCTCATGGTGACACAACAACATCTGAGCAAGTGTTCTGACAATGATGCCAACATCTGAGCAAGTGTTCTGACAATGATGCCAACATCTGAGCAAGTGTTCTGACAATGATGCCAACATCTGAGCAAGTGTTCTGACAATGATGCCAACATCTGAGCAAGTGTTCTGACAATGATGCCAACATCTGAGCAAGTGTTCTGACAATGATGCCAACATCTGAGCAAGTGTTCTGACAATGATGCCAACATCTGAGCAAGTGTTCTGACAATGAGCCAACATCTGAGCAAGTGTTCTGACAATGATGCCAACATCTGAGCAAGTGTTCTGACAATGATGCCAACATCTGAGCAAGTGTTCTGACAATGATGCCAACATCTGAGCAAGTGTTCTGACAATGATGCCAACATCTGAGCAAGTGTTCTGACAATGATGCCAACATCTAGCAAGTGTTCTGACAATGATGCCAACATCTGAGCAAGTGTTCTGACAATGATGCCAACATCTGAGCAAGTGTTCTGACAATGATGCCAACATCTGAGCAAGTGTTCTGACAATGATGCCAACATCTGAGCAAGTGTTCGGACAATGATGCCAACATCTGAGCAAGTGTTCTGACAATGATGCCAACATCTGAGCAAGTGTTCTGACAATGATGCCAACATCTGAGCAAGTGTTCTGACAATGATGCCAACATCTGAGCAAGTGTTCTGACAATGATGCCAACATCTGAGCAAGTGTTCTGACAATTATGCCAACATCTCAGCAAGTGTTATGACAATGATGCCAACATCTCAGCAAGTATTCTGACAATGATGCCAACATCTGAGCAAGTGTTCTGACAATTATGCCAACATCTCAGCAAGTGTTATGACAATGATGCCAACATCTCAGCAAGTGTTATGACAATGATGCCAACATCTCAGCAAGTGTTCTGGCAACAATGCCAACATCTCAACACGTGTTTTGGCAGTGAAATCTTGATGAGTTCTTTCAGTCAGGTGACAACATTGGCTCTGTGAAACTACTGCATAATTTTCTTTCACTTCCCTGTCTGTGACGTTTAATGTCAGTAACATAAACACCAAATAGAATCAAGCAACAGCGTGTAGTTTTCTTCCAAAATACACAGGCTGTGAATAAATGAAACTGACAACTTTTGACTACTCACATTCGCCTGGTGCACAGCCTCTTCTTTCTTCGCCATGGTACACATGATCTCTCGGTTCTGACTCTCCAGTTCCTGCGTCTTCCTGAAGACAACAAACCACCCACGTCAACCGTGTCACAAGTCTAACAACCGATGACTGGTCCACAACTCAAGACATCGGCTCCCTTTGATATTTCCGTTTTTAAATTAATACAGCCAGAGTATTTCTACTACCAATATTTACATACACTGTTTTAAAATGAGGTGACAGCTCCTAGGTTATATTTTGTCATTGCGTTCTTATGACTACAGCAGGCATGTTCGAGGTTAACTTGCTGCCAATTTACGTTTAGTTATTTTATTAAGCTCGGAACAATGTTCACAATTTGAAAAAAATTCACCTGCAACACATACAAATTGTAAACAAAACATCCAGTTTAAAAGCAAAATTGATTGGTAATAATGCCGAAGCAATACCCTTTGAAGTTTAACTTTCCCATGGCCTAGACAGCAGACTTCCTGTTATAAAATGAATTGCCAATTCTGGGCAGAGGCGTTGGCATCTCCCTTTAGGTTATGTTTGGTTTTACTTAATTTCACATTATTCTAAATTTAAAATCTACTCAACTTTACATAATGTAATTTAGCCTTGTATTTTAATGTTTTGGTAACTGTTTGTTTATCGTTTCATTTAACAATACTTTTACTTTATTTAAACAATCCGCGCTAATGCACTGTTCTTGGTTGTGATTAAGAAGTAAAAAAAACCCGCAATCCTAGTTTACACAGGTAAAATGTTGTTTATTTATAAAGGCATAAATTTATTTATTTAAGGATACAGGCTCTTCATGAAATGGGTAAAACCCGGTATACGTCATATCTCAACAACTACTCATTGTATCTTGTACTTGCAGGGTATTATGTTTGTATAAATAGGAGGTTATCACTAGGTTGTATGCAATTTGCCTAACCGTAACCATGACAACCAGAAAATCTTTACATTTTGGATAGGTGTCATTTTGTGGGAAAGTCCCGTGATTTTTTTATTTTAATTTTATTATTTATTCTAGTAAATGATATGCCAAATTGTGCAATGAAGTAGTTTGAATAAAGAAAAATAACTACTTTTGGAAAAGAAATTGTTGAATAACATTTTGTTATAAAAATAAAATAAAAAATATTATTCAACAATTTCTTTTTCCAAAAGTACTTATTTTAATTTATGTGCAACCATTTAAAAAAGAGACCTTCTGATAAACAACACCATTTTGATTGATTATGGTACTGTATCATTTTTATCTATGGGTTTGGATGTTTTATTTGTTTGAAATTATTTGTTGAGGGAAAGAGGGTGTATTTCTTTCAAAATCACAAAACTGATGGAAGGAGTGTCACACCATAGGGAACAGCGACCTTCACCTTCCTTTCCCCGTGGTCATGTGACTTACTTCTCGATTGACTCAAGTTTCTGCTTGAGAGTGCGAACTTCGTCCTGGGATGCGAGCCACTTCTCCCTGACCACGTCCATGTCCTTGGTCTGAATCTCCAACTGACCAAAACAACAGTTACATTTAGTAGTTGTAGGAGCAAAAGGGAAATTGTAGGAGAGAAAGCGAGAGGGAAAAAGGAAGAGACAACAAAAATTGCAGAAAAAAGGAACGGATAAAGAGTAACAGGTTATTTTTGTGACTTATGTTTTAGACGTTATAGAGGTACATCTGTTTGTTAAAAAAAATTCTTGAGAAATAAATATATTTTGCTGCACTAATTTGCATTATTACTTATTTTATTAAGTTTAAAATAATAAAGTGTTTTCAATTTTTTCACTAGTTTCACTTTAACAAACAGTTTCTATGCAACAAATACTGGATGTGGATGCAGAGAGAAACGTAATAATCCTCATAAGACACATGCCAACATGACAGGAATCGTCTAGACACATGCCAACATGACAGGAATCGTCTAGACACATGCCAACATGACAGGAATCGTCTAGACACATGCCAACATGACAGGAATTGTCTAGACACATGCCAATCTGACTAGAATCCTCCAGAGGAACATGCTAATTAAATATTACAAGAATCTGAATGACACATGCCAATATAACATGAGGACGTCGACATCATGTGACGTCCATGTGGACCATGCAGTGCCGTGTGTCATATGACGTTGGTAGGGACAACATGCTGTACTTACAGGCTACAGATGACAACTGCGACAGTAGTTTACATAAACCAACAAGATACATGTTATAGACAGAGGAACACGATTAGTTTTGTCAGATGAAACAAAGTAGATACGAGACCTAAAACGAAATGCGTAACCTTGATGATGTTATCAGGGAAAATGCTTAAACATGCTTCGGATGTGTTAGCGAGCAGTGTGATCAGTAGGCTTTGTCTAGATGCTGGGACATTAAATAGGAGTAAACAGGTTAGTTGCCAGTTTTCCCATGCATCCGCACACTAAAGGGGAACCAAAGATTGCTTTGTGGGGACAAACACTTACATCACAGTTTCCGAATAGTGGTTTCTTGTTTGTAACACAATTATTTTACCATGTTGAAAAATTAATTTACCTGTCTAAATGTGTTCTATTTTTAAAGATTGTTTCAATAACCGATACGCCATGTGGATGGCATCATTATTTTGGGTTCCATTCATCGTAAGAATCAATTAAGAAAACAACGAGCTTCCTCGTGTACATAATTACATTACCAGATCAAGGTTTTCATTGTATTAAAGTCAGTTTTATAAGAATGGCAAAGATCTCTAAACAAATAACACATTTTGGGGATTGTGCCAAATAAAGTGGAATATCCCAAAGAATATCCCGTAAAAACCAACTGATTTCTATGTAAAATTTACCTCTTCAGCGGTGAATGCTGACGACAATTCATGAGTCTAAATTCCTCAAAAAGTTCAACCACAATATTTTAAATAAATTGCCTCCTTGAGTGGTGCAAAGGCCAATGAATGCTGACAGTGTTATTATTAGTAAAGGTAAACAAAATAACGACAGAGAGTTAACTTGCAATAGGAATAGTAAATACTGGGAGCCATATATTTGGTTGACACTTACACAAGTTACAGACACTACTAAGTGGCAGTTGGCAATGAAATGGCTACTGAGGTCAACTGTAGTGACTTACACCTTAAGTTGTAATTATTACACATAGCTTAGATTGTAATAATTACATCTTATGTTTAATTACACACTGAACTGTTAACGAGCCAGTGTCACAAAACTACAGTTTGATGTTGTATAATGACATTGTATATTCAAATGCTGAGCACGTATTAAATTCCCTCATTTCCACACACCAGTTCTGATTCGACTCATTCTAATTACTCAATAAAACTCAAGTCACATTTTAACTGCAAAATTAATTACACAGAAGTTAATATAATCATAGTTCTAACTGGAGGATTTGAGGAATCATAAGCAAGACTATTTTCGTCGAGCCCTAAAACAGTCTACAACTGTGGCTGAACTTAGGATTAGAAGAAAGACAAACTCACACATACCCTCAAGCACATAAACACAAAAATAAACACACACTCCCACAAACATGACATCAACTAGTAATAGAAAGATTAACATAATTATTTACATAAATGGTTAGTCTGCTGTGATAGGAACTATTTTGTCTTAGGAGTTATCGAGCCTATTTCAGATAATCATATGCGTAGTTGCCAAATTAAGTCATAATTGATTTGATAAAGAACAAAATCTAGGCACGTAAGTTTAATAATGTTCTATGATTGACTGTAGACTTCTGTAGGGCTATGTACACATTTCAAGCAATGACCACAAAGTACACTTTACCAAAAGAAACTTTCTGTTCTGTTTTGGTCAACAGAAGCAATATATGTCAGATTTGTGTTCAAATGCAAATGTACTAGAAATTATTTGCTGCAACCAAATGCAGCAGCAACAATTGGTGACGATTTCCCCTGCATCTGCATTAATACTTTCCTTTAATTTTTTTCAGTTGCATGTTTTCCTTCAAAACATACATCTTAAACATGAATAATATAAAAACGGTCCGTCCATCTGTAAACTTGGTTTCTTTTTAACATTTAAAATACACAATGAAAATTATTCAAAAGCATTTTGATAAATACATTTATCAATCCCCAACACCGAGACACAATCACACGCAGGACCCAAGTCCGACATAGATGTGTATGACTCAAAGTTAAGGCTCACAGTCACACTCGAGGTGAGTAGAAATTCCTGAGCTTGAGTAACCACTGATTAGCATTAGTACCCCAGGGGAGCAGCAATTTTCCAGTTGATGTTCGAAATAGTATTAACTGAGTAAAATGACTACATTGCATCATGCAATCATCCATTATGAAATAGATGTGTTTATCTATTTTGTTTAAGGAACTCTGCAGGTCAACACACGAATTTGCATTAAAAGATTGAATTTGATGACGTCCATCAAAAATAGGGACTAGTTACTTCATATGTATAAGTGGGTTATAAATTTAAAAACAAATTCAAAAATATTCTAAAATAAATTTTAAAAAACCTCTAAAAAACGTCTAAAATTTGACCTCTGTAGTAGACATGTTTGTGCCTGCGAGGACACCAGGTGGTGATGTCGTGCGACGGTGCACACCTTAGTCGTGAGCTCCTCCAGGAGCAAGTTGCTCTCCTTGCTCCGGGCCTCGTGGCTGTGCAGCTTCGCCGTCGCCTCCTGCAACTGGAGCTCAGTGCTCCGCAGCATCTCCGGGATTGGCTCCAGCTCCTGCAGTCGCACCTGTAAGCGACTCTTCACCTGGGGCACAGACACACTCGCTGCAGATGTGCTCCACAACACGAACTCCGTGACATCATGTGACCTTCGTGGCATGACTTCGTTTTTGTCACAAGTTAAGTGATTGTTTCTAGCCAGAGTTGGGGACAAATACATACCCGGGGGTACTTGTATTTAAATAAGCCAATTTTGTATTTTATTTCACTTTCTTCTGACTGCCGAATCTGTATTTACACTTGTATTTGGTAAAACATGTACCTAATAATACTTTCATTTGGAGCATCTAACCTATTTTAAAAAGTGTATTTTACAAATTTACATATTGGCCAATGCATCATACCTAACCTATCCAATTTTATCTCATTACTGTAATTACATCAAGGTTATTTCACAAAAAATATGGAATATTTGTATGTGAAATGCAACAAAATAGATCACATTTGATCAAAACGTTTTGACCCCAACTCTGGTTACTATTTCTTGTCGAACATCACACAGTAGAATTTGGTGTACGGTTCTGGTGAATTTGTGGAACATTTATTGACAACTTGTAAATATATCATAAATATTCAGTTTGATGGTGCCAGCAAAGGTGAACAGAATCAATTTGACAACTTGATGTAACTTTCATGTGAAGTAAACAACATCTGGTGCAGTGCAAAGCCTAGCTGTTGTGGTGTTAGACTCTACGACAGACAGCTACAGTGGCCTGGTCACAAACCAGCTTCTTAGAGAGTGGAGGGGGAGTGAGTAAGATAGAAAGAGAGAGAGGGAGGGAGAGGAAGAAGGAGAGGGAGAGAGAATGAGGGGGAGAGAGAAGAGAGAGGGGAGAGAGAATAGGATATATATATATATATGATAATAATATATATATATATATATATATATATATATATATATATATATATATATATATATATAAGAGAGAGAGAGAGAGAGAGAGAGGGGAGGGAGGGGGTAATCCAGTGCTTTAAATAAATAAATTATCTAATCCCAAAACATTTATATAATTTAGTCATATAGAACAGCCAGACACCAATAGTGAAATGAGTATAACTTGTTGACAGTTCTAAATTTTACTGGAAAACATGCTTACAAACTACCAAGACACAAGAACTGCGCAGCAACTAAGAAGGTCATGTGACCAGGCCAAGTAGAGACAGAAAGCGCAGTGAGTGAAGCCACACTGCGACCACAACATTTTAGTTGGTGATTATTTCAAGCCACACCAAGCACACAAGGCCCACACTCGCTCCAGCGGTGAGACCTGGGTCGAAGCGCACCGTCCCGTAACAGCGCCACCTATGAGCGCACCACCCAGTGGCGCCACCTGCCAGCTGTACCTTATCGAGCTCGTCGTTGCTGGCCTGCTGGATCTTGGCCGTCTCCTTGCGTTGTTGCTCAAGGTCCATGGCTGTGTCGTCTGCCTGACGCTGCGTTCGCGTCACCTGCAACAACAACACACCTGCAACAACCTACAATGACAACAACAACACATGGGCAACAACAACTGACAACAACCCAGCTGCAACAACTTACAACAATCTGTGTGTCACCTGCAACAACAATCATCAACAACCACTGCCGAGTTGACCATCAGCAACAACTGATGTGTCATGTGAGTCACCTGCAACAACAGTGCACCGACACCAACAACCACTGTGCACCATGTGTTAGCTTCTGGGCACTTGATGAGTGTCTAAGACTAGCCAACACCTGGCTAACTACACCTGGCTAACTACACCTGGCTAACTACCCCTGGCTAACTAATCACTTTCACACACTAACTAGTACACACCAGTTATCTTAACTCAACATTGTCACAAACTAATATGTACATAACAGCAACCAGAAAGGATAAACCATGATTAGCTATTTTAGGCAAATCTACACAAACCAATCATTACCAGGAAACAACTTGTACAACCTAACATATATCAAGGTGACAGAAAACAAATGACAAGACATGACATCAATATGAAACCAGCTCCACATAGAAATACCAATCAGATAGATAGCCTTTGACAATCAATAAGTTTATGTTCCAGTGTAACTATAATTCAGAATGATTTCCTAATAATTATGATTGTCTGCCATTACACAATTGTACTTGTATTGACTTTGTATACACATCAACACAGGTACGCGATGAGTCAAACCTTCACAGAACAAAACAGACATCTGGTATTGGAGACGTTATCAGTAATTACATACATCACTTTGTGCATGGTAAAATATTTTTGCAACAAAGTCAGGGTTTTACAGTGCGAGAAATTAGTATATCAACAAAATTGGATCACCTTTTTAAATGTTTCAATCAAATGGACCTGACACTAGGGCAAATCGTATTTTACTGAATCATTATGGCTCACACCAAAGTCATGCCACCTCAGTAATTACTAATAAGTCATGAGTGCCTTTATTTTAAACCCCAATAAAAGTCATATTCGTTCAGATCTACATCATGCTAGTCCATGTTTTAAAACTCATGCTTTAAGTCATGCTATTCTATATTTAAAGTCATGCTTGCCATATTTTAAAAGTCATGCTAACCCATGTTTTAAGTCATGCTAGACCATGTTTTAAAAGTCATGCTATTCTATATTTAAAGTCATGCTAACCCATGTTTTAAGTCATGCTAGACCATGTTTTAAAAGTCATGCTATTCTATATTTAAAGTCATGCTAACCCATATTTTAAGTCATGCTGAGACCATGTTTTAAAAGTCATGCTATTCTATATTTAAAGTCATGCTAACCCATATTTTAAGTCATGCTAGACCATGTTTTAAAAGTCATGCTTGTCCATATTTTAAAAGGCATGCCAGCCCATGTTTACGTCATGCTAGACCATACTTTAAAAGTCATGCTATTCTATATTTAAAGTGATGCTAGTCCGTGTTTTAAAACTCATGCTAGCCCATGTTTAAGTCATGCTAGACCACGTTTTAAAAGTCATGTTTTACATATTTAATGTGATTCCTGCCTATGTTTAAAAAGTCATGCTAATCCTTAGTCAGACCAGCTCAGCCATTATTAATGTTAGTGAGCTAATTTTAATCATGTAAAAACTACCATATTATAAGTATTAGTTATGTATATGTCATATGAAGTATAGATGTAGACATTAAAAAAAATTATCAGGAGAGAAAACAATGTTTGGCAAATAAACACTGGAGATAAAAAGTAATACTTGGTAGAAATGTTTTAAAAGAATAACTTAAAAGTACAAAATTATATTCCAATAGTTGGTTGAAGATTAGAAAGTATAAATGTGTGTGTGTGTGTGTGTGTGTGTGTGTGTGTGTGTGTGTGTGTGTGTGTGTGTGTGTGTGTGTGTGTGTGTGTGTGTTTGTTTGTTTGTGTGTGTGCTTGTATGTGTGTGTGTGTTTGTTTGTGTGTGCCGTGTGTGTGTGTTTGTTTGTGTGTGCCTGTGTGTGTGTGTGTGTGTGTGTGTGTGTGTGTTGTGTGTGTGTGTGTGTGTGTGTGTGTGTGTGTGTGTGTGTGTGTGTGTGTGTGTGTGTGTGTGTGTGTGTGTGTGTGTGTGTGTGTGTGTGTGTGTGTGTGTGTGTGTGTGTGTGTGTGTGTTGGAATGCAAACAATTTCTTCTCCTAAATTTATTTTCCAACATTCTGTTCATCAACTGTGTCTCTTTACAATCGTTACATGAATTTTTGTATTACGCATGCAAAAAGAATGTTTATCTTCCAAAGAAGATAAAAAAAAGTGTGAATTGTCAGCTACAAACCACAGAGTCAAACTACAACTGAAACACGCCATGTTCATGAATATATCACTTCTACAACTGGTAAGAAGCAGGCTGCCTGCACATGCATCTCCCCAGCAGGCAAATCAATGGGATTCCAACTCAAACGCAACATCAATGACATGTCTATAAATGCTGACAAAAATGCATTCCAAAGCTGTCAACAAAAATGCATGCCGAAAACTGCCAGCTCTGTCGCTGTGGCACCAGGAAGCCTTACCCTACTAGGTGTGTCGGAGCGCAGTTGTTGTGATCGCGACATAAATGATTGTGTCTACGACGGACAAAATGGAAGCAAGACACAGTGGTAAGACATGGCAGAGAACGATGTCACGAACACACACCTACACGGCAGGTATCCCACAAATCTCTTCAGCAATGTAAATATAACATGGATGCACAAGCAGCATACACATACATCTATTCCAGCCATGAGTCTACTCCGTGTCGTGTTCCAATACAAAGCAGCTGCCATTGAGTGCACATGGGATATTATGTTGTAATAGCAACTTTATTTTACAGTTAGTTGCACATTTAATGGTCACAAATTATATTGCAAATGGTACTGAATTGTTTTCCTTTGTATAACAAATATACAGTATAGTTGATGTTTCTATAATCCATAGGTTGAATATTGACTGAGTGTACAATCTATCGTCTGACCCTTTTGACTGTTATTTATTTTTAAAAAAACCTGTATATCCCATTCAAGTTTTCTCTTATTATAATCCAATAAAACTGTTTCACAATCACTAAACCATGGCTCTTTTTTCCAACTCCAGAAAATATTTTTCTTACTGACCCAATGATCTCAATAACAAAGACTTTAGAACTCACTGAAGACAAATCTCTGAATAAAAACAGTCACATCTCTGTTTAAAAACTGGTCAAGTCACTCAATAAAGAATGCTGTGTCACTGTAATGAAAATTAAAATAACGTTGTACATGTTGCTGTTAAATATTACAGCAGTTTGGGATATGTGGGCAAGGAATAAACCACAAGTGTCACAGCTTATGAAGCTAACCACTTCTATCTACAGTCGACACCTGCCAGCAAACGTACCACAAGATTTATCACAAGCCAGAAACATGGCAACAGATAGCTACAGTACGACTAAACATACGGACACAAGTTAAATTTGCTACACATGGAGGGTAAACCACAGAGTGCATAAGTATAGCCAGCTGTTACGTGTTACACTTGGAAGTTCACACGCAGGAGCCTGTTTACCCTGAAGCATCGCAAGAAGAACGCCCACTGCTGTGAGACAGAGGAGCGTCACACAGCATTATAGGATCACTACAGTGTAACACTTGTCAACAAACATTACAAGTTAAAGCGACATGATCAGTTCGTGGCTTTTAATTTTTATTGCAAAATCATGTTAATCAGTATAAGTTATAACTATTGTAGCGCCAATAAATGTTTTTATTGAAACAGAACTGACTTCATAATATAAAACGTCGCTATCACCCAAATTGCCGCCAGTGACACCCACCCTTTGACCTTTACCAACTGGGAGCTGTGCACCTGGCTGGGTGTGACGTTAGTGGCGTCAACTTGTGTTCACGTGATACTGCATCGCGTGATCATGCATTTCCCTCTGGGCTTTTAGCCATGCCTACAACGGTTACGAAAACGCCTCGTGGTCGGTGTGTACACAGAGTTAAGTGCCCTTACTGCGTCTATTTTCAACCTCTAAATGGTACATGAAAACATATTTTGACTGTCTTTACGCCATAATCGGTATAATTTATACTGCATAACATGATTCTGCAATAAAAATAAAAAGCCACGAACAGACCATATCGCTTTAACTAAAACAAGCTGATCCAACAATGCTGTGTGAAGCTCCAATGTCTTACACTGTAATACTTGTCAACATAACATTACATGTCAACTATAACAATCTGAATGTCAAGCCTAGAAATGCCAGTCCTGCTGGAGAGATTAGAAGTGCCATGAGACTAGGACAATGTCTAAAAGACGTGTCTTGGTGTTATTCTAATGAATTTAGTCTGCGCTGGAATACTTCATTTATGAATTGTTCACATATATAGATGATGATTAAGTGCACAAGTAACGTTTGCTGTTACATAAACTTGGAGCAATAATAAAATTAACTAAACTTGGCCGATGCTTCTACTCACAATCTAAATCCAAGATCTTGTGTTGCTCTGCGGTAACTTAAAACTACATAGTACACTATCCCTCGAACAACTCAATAGTATTAGTACCTTATCTATAAATCGACACAC
Source organism: Ridgeia piscesae (assembly GCA_025642075.2). NCBI lineage: Eukaryota > Metazoa > Annelida > Polychaeta > Sabellida > Siboglinidae > Ridgeia > Ridgeia piscesae. The sequence continues at coordinate 545,984 of JAODUO010000189.1, forward strand.
TGAAACATCCTCAGAAAAGTGTAAGATTAACCATTTCTGTGCTGTCTCAGTTGGTGCAGGTGAACTTCTTGTCGGTACTATATATATATATATATATATATGATTGTGTATATGCCTTCCGTTATTAATTACCTTATTAATTAACAAACACTTTTTGACACGTTCCCTAGCATGCACACTGCTGGCCCCTTACCTGAGCACGATACTCCTCAACTAAACGTTCGTACTCTGTGAGGTTATTTCGCAGCTGGGCGACCTCATTCTCTCCTAGTTGCAGTTTCCCTTCAACTGCTGATAATGTTGTCTAGAAACAAATCTTAACATGTCACTACACCTGTATGATGGAGTCACTACACCCGTATGATGGAGTCACTACACCCGTATGATGGAGTCACTACACCCGTATGATGGAGTCACTACACCCGTATGATGGAGTCACTACACCTGTATGATGGAGTCACTACACCTGTATGATGGAGTCACTACACCTGTATGATGGAGTCACTACACCTGTATGATGGAGTCACTACACCTGTATGATGGAGTCACTACACCTGTATGATGGAGTCACTACACCCGTATGATGGAGTCACTACACCCGTATGATGGAGTCACTACACCCGTATGATGGAGTCACTACACCCGTATGATGGAGTCACTACACCCGTATGATGGAGTCACTACACCCGTATGATGGAGTCACTACACCTGTATGATGGAGTCACTACACCTGTATGATGGAGTCACTACACCTGTATGATGGAGTCACTACACCTGTATGATGGAGTCACTACACCTGTATGATGGAGTCACTACACCTGTATGATGGAGTCACTACACCTGTATGATGGAGTCACTACACCTGTATGATGGAGTCACTACACCTGTATGATGGAGTCACTACACCTGTATGATGGAGTCACTACACCTGTATGGTGGAGTCACTACACCTGTATGATGGGGTCACTACACCTGTATGCTGGGACCTGATATGGTGCATGATATCGGTTCCAAGATACAAAATTTCATCAGAAGTGGGACTCAACATACAGATGCAGTTAGAACGTATGGAATGGGGTATACCATGACCCAGCAAACAGATTAATGTCAGCAGTAGGATATGACATACATATTGGTGTCAGAAGTGGGATATAACACACTAATTTGGTGTCAGAATTGGGATACAGCACACTGATTGGTGTCAGAAGTGGGATATATAGCACACTGATTGGTGTCAGAAGTGGGATATATAGCACACTGATTGGTGTCAGAAGTGGGATATATAGCACACTGATTGGTGTCAGAAGTGGGATATATAGCACACGGGGATTTGATTGGTGTCAGAAGTGGGATATATAGCATACTGATTGGTGTCAGAAGTGGGATATATAGCACACTAATTGGTGTCAGAAGTGGGATATGATATGCTGATTAGACAGTGGGTCAATTATATTGAATGGTGTCAGAAGTGGGATGAAACATGATGTCTGGTGTCACATGTGTTTGTCTGCAGGTGATATGCAATGTATATCGATGTAATTAATGATCTTTTAGGCAATCACAATATTTTAATTATTACAATTTCATATACGTGACAAAACATCCACGAATACCAGTCAGTACCATTACACATACAGTAAAGAATAATAAAAAGGCATGCAATATGTCAGTAGAAACACAACATGCAGTGTGAGTAAACATGTTAGTACGCACAGCATGCTGGTCAAATGCAAGGCATTTGTTAATGCCACTCTAGGAGCAAGGGAACACCGAAACACGAAACAAGTATATATTATATATATATCATGTATATATTTACATAAAATGTGTAAGTCACATACGAGCCTACGTATACACAAATCTATGTATGTATATTCATATCAACAGTACCATATCATGCAGCTGGTTGACAGTGCTTGATGCTTCATTCTGCGAGCAATTCGTCACTATTTTCCAACCATACTTGCTAACTATTTGTACCAATTGCTAATATCATGCGTTGGTAAACTAGCAATTTGTTTATTTGAATTTTCGCATGCCAAATCATGCACCTCATATAAGATCAAACCACGCAATGGCTTGGGAAAGTCATGTCTGTCTGCATGAGGAACACTGCGAGGGTTTGTGAAATCAGCGAAAGATGACACAACTACAAAAGCCACCACTAGGCCACACTGGTAAAGCTGCACTACGAGTCACACAGTATCTGTGCAATATGTTACAGAATAACAAAGAGAACCTGTCTCTACTGAAAGGCAAACATAGCTGTTATCTTAAGATAATTTTTTTTTAAATTGAACATTTGCATCATAAACATATTTTATAGGCACCTATATCAAAATGGTTCCCAAACATCAAGTCAAAATGTGGAGTAAAATGCGTCCAGTGTGGCTGATAAAAACGTCATCTGTTGAAGAAGAACAACAGCAAACTGTTCCTGTCACACTGTGACACAAAAATAACTGGTGTAGAGACACTGGCAATTTAACTGTTTATGTCAAGTGACACATCTCAAACCAGGAGCCTTTCTCACTTACCTTGAGTCTCTCGTTCTCCAGCTTTGCTGCAGCCACCTCGGTCGTCCGCTCTGGAGCTGGGCTGTCGCACTCTCCACCTTATTCTTGGTGTCGTCTTCCAGCCGTGTGAGGATACCCTCCAGCTCACTGATCCTCCTGCAAACACAACACAGTTCAGTGATCCTCCAGTAAACACAAGAGTCCACTGATCTCCTGCAAACACAACACAGTTCAGTGATCCTCCTGTAAACACAAGAGTCCACTGATCCTCCTGCAAACACAACACAGTTCAGTGATCCTCCAGTAAACACAAGAGTCCACTGATCCTCCTGCAAACACAACACAGTTCAGTGATCCTCCAGTAAACACAAGAGTCCACTGATCCTCCTGCAAACACAACACAGTTCAGTGATCATCCAGTAAACACAAGAGTCCACTGATCCTCCTGCAAACACAACACAGTTCAGTGATCCTCCAGTAAACACAAGAGTCCACTGATCCTCCTGCAAACACAACACAGTTCAGTGATCCTCCAGTAAACACAAGAGTCCACTGATCCTCCTGCAAACACAACACAGTTCAGTGATCCTCCAGTAAACACAAGAGTCCACTGATCCTCCTGCAAACACAACAGCAGTTCAGTGATCCTCCAGTAAACACAAGAGTCCACTGATCCTCCTGCAAACACAACACAGTTCAGTGATCCTCCTGTAAACACAAGAGTCCACTGATCCTCCTGCAAACACAACACAGTTCAGTGATCCTCCAGTAAACACAAGTCCACTGATCCTCCTGCAAACACAACACAGTTCAGTGATCCTCCAGTAAACACAAGAGTCCACTGATCCTCCTGCAAACACAACACAGTTCAGTGATCCTCCAGTAAACACAAGAGTCCACTGATCCTCCTGCAAACACAACACAGTTCAGTGATCATCCTGTAAACACAAGTCCACTGATCCTCCTGCAAACACAACACAGTTCAGTGATCCTCCTGTAAACACAAGTCCACTGATCCTCCTGCAAACACAACACAGTTCAGTGATCATCCTGTAAACACAAGTCCACTGATCCTCCTGCAAACACAACACAGTTCAGTGATCATCCTGTAAACACAAGTCCACTGATCCTCCTGCAAACACAACACAGTTCAGTGATCATCCTGTAAACACAAGTCCACTTATCCTCCTGCAAACACAACACAGTTCAGTGATCCTCCAGTAAACACAAGAGTCCACTGATCCTCCTGCAAACACAACACAGTTCAGTGATCATCCTGTAAATACAAGTCCACTGATCCTCCTGCAAACACAACACAGTTCAGTGATCATCCTGTAAATACAAGTCCACTGATCCTCCTGCAAACACAACACAGTTCAGTGATCATCCTGTATACACAAGTCCACTTATCCTCCTGCAAACACAACAGAATATGTTAATCCTTCTGAAAAGACAACACAATCTGCTGATCCTCCAGCAAACACAGAAGAGTTCACTAACCCTCCAGCAAATACTACATAGCTCACTGATCCTCCTGCAAACACAACACAGCTCACCGTTCCTCCAAGTTTTGAAAATTCTCCTTACAATTAACAGCAAACTATTTAGTTACAAATTTCATTATCTCAGTGAATCTGTCCCCAGAACCCAGAGAAGACACAACGTACGTCTTGAAGGCGGAGTTCTCGGCGAGGGCCTGAGACTTCTCCTTGCTGATCTTATCGAGACACGTCATGAGTCCGTCTATCTGTGAGCGCATGTCCGCCATCATTGCGTCTCGCTCCATCAGTTTCAGGTTTGCCTTGTTCAACTGCCTCCTCACTGTGAGCGGCTCGGTGCTTCTGCACCCTGAAACAAAACACATGGGTTTTTAAACACACTGCCACCTCATTTTGGGGGCACAAAATCAGCTGGAATAATTTTTTTAATCGTATTTCGGTAACTGCCTCAAGGTGTGTCTGTACCTGCCTGTGAGTGTCAATTTATGTCAACCGAGCTTCGCCTACGTTGATTGATGTGTTGAAGATCACCAGGAGTAAAGTTGCACTATCAGAGTATGTATATGTACCCTGTCACACACCATGCCGCGCCCCACGCTCTGGTGGTGGTTTGCTATTCGCCGTGCTGTGTGTTAACTTTGAAGGGTTTGGTCGCGAGGTGTCTGCCAGTGCTTGGCGTACATTAGGGAACTCGCTGCAACGTGAATTGCGTTCAGCTGAGAATTAGCCCCGAATCTGATGGTGTTTAAATAAAGCTAGTTATGTCTGACAAGAACATCAAAACATGCACCCCAGTGTCAGTTGGTTATGTGTGGACACATCGGGACATGTCCTGGGCTTGAGCGGGACTCACCTGGCTGCCTTCTTGAGGGCGTCCTTGTCCCTGTCACCCTTCTCCCTCGCCACCTCTACCTGGCCCTGGAGGTGGTCGATCTCTATCCTCTCCTGGGCCAACTTACTCTCTAGGGTCTAAAACAACACAACACATGCAGGTGTTTCCTTTGTTTGGACATTCACATTTTCAAACTACGTTTATCACTTCGTGCACTTCTAAATGTCAACATCGGTAGAATACTAGAACATGAAAACAATTAATGGTATGATTACAAAACTGTGTCAGTGGTGACTGAACTACTTTTTAAGTACACAACAAAGTAGTTTTACTTCATCACACAGCGCCACCAACTGCTGTATTAGTGCAACTGTTTCGTGTCGACCTACCCTGATCTGTACGGCCATGCGGTTGCAGTCGGCCTCTTTCTGACGCAGCTGCTTCTGTAAGTGCGCCCTGGTGGACTCGAGAGAAACCTGCTTGTTTGAGATGCACATCGTCTCCTCCTGTTGACAAACCACAGTCAGCGGTAAATGTCATGTCCCGCTCACTAAAATGCCACAACTTGTACCAGGTTCAAAGTTGATGATAACGTCAGAAATTCCTAAAATATGTTAAGCATTTATGACTTGGTTTCATCATAATGTACAGTGAAAAATAAATTGATACATTGGCACCCCCTAGTGAGTTAAACTTGTTACAGCAAACTGATGCTAATAGCCATTTTTGGCAATAACATTTACAAGTTCCACACCATGTATTCCTGGGGATGGTTTGACCAGATAATATTTGTGACTGTATGAATATGAAAGACAACCCCAAAGATTATGGGCATATGATGTAGTTTCTTCATTAATATTATATATATATATATATATATATATATATATATATATATATATATATCTATATATATATATGCTGTAGATACTTCATTAATAATTAATTTCCCTTTTTTGGATTAATAAATAACATCTTATCTTTTGTTGTTTGGTTGTGTGCGTCCTCACAATCACACTCACCTGCTGTGCGGTCATCTGTATTCTCTGGTCAGCGATCTGTCGGGACTTGTCCAGCACCTCCGTCCTGAGCCTCTGTAAACACGTCACATCCGAATCAACATTTACAAGTGCCTCACCTTCTGACGACAGCACTGGTGGAATGCACTCCAGTAATCCTAGTTTTATTGTGACCCTAAGTGTCACAGCCCCGTAGATATTTGAACTTTGTTCTTTTTTCTCCCATACTGTGACCCATTTTCTTTGTAATGTCTACACTAGATGGGAATGTTAGGTTAATAACTTTGTACACTGGCTGAAAATGTTGCCAGTGTTGATCTCTCAGCTACAACTTCACGGGCTTCTTGTACAGCAAGGACTGGCAGCATTGTTCAAATACCAATGGTCGGTACTGAGCAGTCTTATCATACCCCCACTTTTATAAACCTCTGAAGGAACCACCAAAATGATGTCAGGCAGCTCAAAGTCATATCTGTGATATCGCCAGGTCACAGTGACACTATAAGGTCACAGTGACACTATAAGGTCACAGTGACACTATCAGGTCACAGTGACACTATCAGGTCACAGTGACACTATAAGGTCACAGTGACACTATCAGGTCACAGTGACACTATCAGGTCACAGTGACACTATCAGGTCACAGTGACACTATCAGGTCACAGTGACACTATCAGGTCACAGTGACACTATCAGGTCACAGTGACACTATCAGGTCACAGTGACACTATCAGGTCACAGTGACACTATCAGGTCACAGTGACACTATCAGGTCACAGTGACACTATCAGGTAAGTACACTATCTCACGTGCCCTACTACATTCCTCCCCAATAATGTACCTCCGTCTCCACTACTTTCCGCCCACCCTAGACACAGTATCCGTCCAACACTTTCCTGTTCCACCTCCCAGTTGTATCCTCCGTCTCCCTAACTACATTTCCCTGTCTCCCATGTCCTCCCAGACATCACCCCCTGTATCCTCCGTCTCCCAACTACATTTCCCTGTCTCCCATGTCCTCCCAGACATCACCCCCTGTATCCTCCGTCTCCCTAACTACATTTCCCTGTCTCCCATGTCCTCCCAGACATCACCCCCTGTATCCTCCGTCTCCCAACTACATTTCCCTGTCTCCCATGTCCTCCCAGACATCACCCCCTGTATCCTCCGTCTCCCTAACTACATTTCCCTGTCTCCCACATCCTCCCAGACATCACCCCGTGTGCCTACCTGGACTGAGTCCTCTGTCTCCCTGAGCTTCAGCAGGAGCAGGTCCCTCTGCTCCCGTAGTCGCATACTGTTCGCCTCCTCCTCGTGTCGTTCCCGCAGCATGCGACGCAGGGACCGGTTCGTCAACTCAAACTCCATGAGCCGCTCCAGGAGCAGCTCTTTCTGCTTGTTCAACATCTGCGAGTCCGTCGACGACAGCTGCTTCTCCTGAACGGGGAATGATATCCACATTCACGCATGAGTGAACACGTGCATGTAATGATAAAAGTTTAAAAAAATATCCGAACGTTTTTAATATCTACTATTTATCTATTATTTTATTATTTTTAACTTCTAATATAATTAACTATTATTTATCAGTATTAGTATTTGAGTATTATTAAGACTTATATTATTTATTTATATTGAAATTGTTGTACTGATCTATTTATTTTACAACTACATCTCTATTTTGTTTATTTTAAGGTAATCTGTATATTCCTGTAAAATGTAATACACCTCTGAATGGTTTTATTGCTAGAGATATGACGTAGACAAATACTGTAATTTTATTTATTTATTATAAAGGTAAAGGTAAATTCTTATATAGCTGATGTTGACATTCTTATTCATGCATGGGTGAACACATCCATTTACAGGTAAAGGTGAGTTCTTATGTAGCGCAGTAGTCAGTTCTCGGGTCTGATCAAGTCACTTTACACAATAAATCCCTGTTCAATTGAAAACCATCTCAACTTCCCTGGGAAGCATCCAGCCATGCTGCAAATGATGCACAAACACTATTCATACACAAATATCCACTAAGGTCTAGAGCCAGGTACTCATTCATACAGCTGAGTGAACTGGAGTACCAAGTAGTGTAGAGTGAACGAACATGCCACAGGTTCGACACTGCACACAGGATTCAACCCACGTTCTCTTAGTTGGGGTTCAATGTTCAGCTACTGTGTCACTGCCACTAACACATAGTGTCACAGGCATGTAGGCTTGAAAAGATTAAATATTGTATTAGTTTTTCTTAATAGAAAGAATCTGATTGTTTTAGATGCTCTCACCGATCTAACCCCAAGGAGGGATAATGACAGTCACCACACCAATAAAGAAAGGTCCAGTTTTGGTGTTGCCTATATGGAAAAAATAAATCACAATTACAATGATCAATAAAAAACAGGCTTTTTACATAGTAAGTGAATTTATACAAAGTGTCCGGACGAACCTGTCTGAGACGCTGCATCGAGTCCCTAGTGCTGCCACCTGTTTTGCGGCGGCCTGACCATCCATCTCCACCTCGACCAACTTCTTCATGAGCATGTCGCGGTCAGAGTTGAGCTGTTCTCGCTCGGACCTGCTCAAAGACACATTCAACCCATACAGTCGACAATGTGTCAAAATTAAAACAACTGTACAACTGTTGTAACTGTCCAGTTGCCATGACTACGAAGATGTGACTGTCAAGTTGTTTTAAGTGTTCACAACAGTTGTCACAGCTGTGAGCACCACCACTAGCCGTACAGAGATTATAAACAGTAGTTCTAAAAAACAAGATCAGAAAGAAATCGCTACAACAAGTTGTAATAACCTTCAGATTTGCCAAACAAAATGCTAAATGCTAACATGCATTCGTATTCATTTCCCCTGTAAATACATTCATAATGTACCATAATGAAGTTAATACTAAATCTATTTATTCATTCATTTTATCCTTTAAGTGGGTTGGTTTCACACTAGCAACATTTTAAGCCTTGGTGAGTCACAAAACAAATTATAGCAATTAAAAAAAAATTGTATTGTGTGCTTTCATGTGTTTATTGTCAAATAAAATATTCAAATTCCAATAAACAGTAGTTAAGTACTCTATTTGTCGACCACGCAAAAATACTAATATAATAAACACTGTCAGCAGAACACTTTCCACCGTCATCTGCTCTAGAGATGACAATACTTTCTAGGCCAACCCAGACAGAACACTGTGTGGCCAGACAATTTACACATTTTATATTAACATACGTTAGAGATACTACATCATAATACGTTTTATAGTTTGCTTGTCTTTTTAATCTTTATGCATGTCAAATTTTACAATTTAGAACGGTATTTTATTTATTTATTTTATTGACACAACTTATTATTTAACTTATTTTAACCTATTTATTTAACCTATTTATTTAACTTATTTATTTAGTTTATATGTATATATGTATTTTACATTGTTAGCACCTCTGAGCAGGTTTTTAACCTGAACACATGGCGCTTTATACCTGTTTCCAAATAATAACAATGAATACATTGGACACATACTTATTGAGAACAGCCTGGTCCTGCATCTGGCCCATGTTCTGTCGCAGCGCTCGGTTCTCACGCTCCGTTTTGAGCAGTTCGCGGCGGTAGTCCTCAATCTCAGCCTCCTTCTCAAGCAGGGCGCAGTTGGTTGACTGCAGCATGTCGTCTTTGTAACTCAACTCACGGGCCGAGTTCTGCAGCACCATCTGAAAGTATGTGAACATGACAAGTCACTGGTAGTGAACACGACAACTCACTGGTAGTGAACACGACAACTCACTGGTAGTGAACATGACAACTCACTGGTAGTGAACATGACAACTCACTGGTAGTGAACACGACAACTCACTGGTAGTGAACACGACAACTCACTGGTAGTGAACACGACAACTCACTGGTAGTGAACACGACAACTCACTGGTAGTGAACACGACAACTCACTGGTAGTGAACATGACAACTACAAGGTAGTGAACACGACAACTCACTGGTAGTGAACACGACAACTCACTGGTAGTGAACACGACAACTCACTGATAGTGAACACGACAACTCACTGGTAGTGAACACGACAAGTCACTGGTAGTGAACACGACAAGTCACTGGTAGTGAACGTGACAACTCACTGGTAGTGAACATGACAACTCACTGGTAGTGAACACTACAACTCACTGGTAGTGAACACGACAACTCACTGGTAGTGAACACGACAACTCACGGTAGTGAACACGACAACTCACTGGTAGTGAACACGACAACTCACTGGTAGTGAACACGACAACTCACTGGTAGTGAACACGACAACTCACTGGTAGTGAACACGACAACTCACTGGTAGTGAACACGACAACTCACTGGTAGTGAACACGACAACTCACTGGTAGTGAACATAGCAACTCACTGGTAGTGAACATGACAACTCACTGGTAGTGAACAAGACAACTCACTGGTAGTGAACATGACAACTCACTGGTAGTGAACATGACAACTCACTGGTAGTGAACACGACAACTCACTGGTAGTGAACACGACAACTCACTGGTAGTGAACACGACAACTCACTGGTAGTGAACGTGACAACTCACTGGTAGTGAACGTGACAACTCACTGGTAGTGAACATGACAACTCACTGGTAGTGAACATGACAACTCACTGGTAGTGAACATGACAACTCACTGGTAGTGAACATGACAACTCACTGGTAGTGAACATGACAACTCACTGGTAGTGAACATGACAACTCACTGGTAGTGAACATGACAACTCACTGGTAGTGAACACGACAACTCACTGGTAGTGAACATGACAACTCACTGGTAGTGAACATAGCAACTCACTGGTAGTGAACATAGCAACTCACTGGTAGTGAACATGACAACTCACTGGTAGTGAACAAGACAAGTCACTGGTAGTGAACATGACAACTCACTGGTAGTGAACATGACAACTCACTGGTAGTGAACATGACAACTCACTGGTAGTGAACATGACAACTCACTGGTAGTGAACATAGCAACTCACTGGTAGTGAACATAGCAACTCACTGGTAGTGAACATGACAACTCACTGGTAATGAACAAGACAAGTCACTGGTAGTGAACATGACAACTCACTGGTAGTGAACATGACAACTCACTGGTAGTGAACATGACAACTCACTGGTAGTGAACATGACAACTCACTGGTAGTGAACATGACAACTCACTGGTAGTGAACATAGCAACTCACTGGTAGTGAACATGACAACTCACTGGTAGTGAACAAGACAACTCACTGGTAGTGAACATGACAACTCACTGGTAGTGAACGTGACAACTCACTGGTAGTGAACATGACAACTCACTGGTAGTGAACATGACAACTCACTGGTAGTGAACACGTAGCAACTCACTGGTAGTGAACATGACAACTCACTGGTAGTGAACATGACAACTCACTGGTAGTGAACACGACAACTCACTGGTAGTGAACATGACAACTCACTGGTAGTGAACATGACAACTCACTGGTAGTGAACATGACAACTCACTGGTAGTGAACATGACAACTCACTGGTAGTGAACGTGACAACTCACTGGTAGTGAACATAGACAACTCACTGGTAGTGAACATGACAACTCACTGGTAGTGAACAAGACAAGTCACTGGTAGTGAACGTGACAACTCACTGGTAGTGAACATGACAACTCACTGGTAGTGAACGTGACAACTCACTGGTAGTGAACATGACAACTCACTGGTAGTGAACATGACAACTCACTGGTAGTGAACATGACAACTCACTGGTAGTGAACGTGACAACTCACTGGTAGTGAACACGACAACTCACTGGTAGTGAACACGACAACTCACTGGTAGTGAACACGACAACTCACTGGTAGTGAACCGACAACTCACTGGTAGTGAACCGACAACTCACTGGTAGTGAACCGACAACTCACTGGTAGTGAACGCTGACAACTCACTGGTAGTGAACCTGACAACTCACTGGTAGTGAACGTGACAACTCACTGGTAGTGAACGTGACAACTCACTGGTAGTGAACGTGACAACTCACTGGTAGTGAACATGACAACTCACTGGTAGTGAACGTGACAACTCACTGGTAGTGAACATGACAACTCACTGGTAGTGAACATGACAACTCACTGGTAGTGAACGTGACAACTCACTGGTAGTGAACATGACAACTCACTGGTAGTGAACACGACAACTCACTGGTAGTGAATGTGACGACTCACTGGTAGTGAATGTGACAACTCCTGAGGCCATCACCCACCTCTCTCGAGGGGGACACCCACCAAGTATCTCATTGACCTCTTTCCTCATATTAACCCCTCATTCCTCACTGTAACAGTCTGACTCTCCTTACCTCATTCCTCAGTGTGCCGACCTCATTCATGAGCTCGTCAATCTTGCGCTCGTATTTCTTCATCTTGTTTGTCACCTCGTCCTCCTCATCTGTCGACAGTTCATACATCTTGCCCCCTCTCACTCCTACGTCATCATGGGGCACGATCTCCAAGCGATGCGACTGACCCTGAAAAAACACATACAATATAAGTATTGTATTTAACTTATTTATTTTATTGAATTTATTTAACTTTTCTTATCATACTTATTTAACCTATTTATTTCACTTAATCATTTAGCTTATAGTTATATATGTATTTATTTATTTTATATTGTTGGCGCCTTTGAGCATGTTTTTAACCTGAACAGATGGCGCTTTGTGTTTGCAAATAAATCCCAATAAAACTTTATTCATCCTTGTAAGGGGAATTATTTGTTGTTTGGACGGGCATTGTGTATACAATATGTAAACATATGTAAGATACATACACACATACATGTTGTGTATACATAACAGTTTTTGATTAAATGTACCATTGTGCAATATTATTTGTATTCTAGGATTTTAATGTATGTAAAGTGCCACGAACAATTTGAAATTGGATGTGGCGCTATATTAAATAAAATATATTATTATCATTATTATATTTTCTAGTCACCTGTATATTTTATGTTTATGTGGACATGTATGATAGTCTGAAATAAAGATATTGAATGTAATTGAATTTAATATACATATATGTTATTAATGATGTGAAACAAATGTATCTTATACACACACACACTATATATATATATATATATATATATATATTATAATATATAATTTTAATATATAATAACATATATGTATAAGATACATTTGTTTCACATAATTAATAAGCCTGACAGCAACTGGAATAAAAGATACAGTTATACAGATACAGAACACATAAAACGACAAAGTGTCAAACATGTGCTAAAGAACATGACTGTCATTGATTAAATATGTGCAGTGGAAAAAGGTACCTGCGTCACGCCTGTTTGTCTGATGCTGTCTTGGATATACTAGATGCTATAAAAACATACTACCATTTTTCCGAGAACATTTACAATCTCCTGAAATAAACGTGTATTTACTTACAGCATCTTAAGCTTAACAATACTGATGTTCTTACTACAGTGTCGTAAGTTATCTAGCACCCTCCTGTTAGCGGTGGAGGGTGCCTTAAACTATCCTGGCACTGAGCTAGCACCATATTGGTTAACCAACTACTAGGGCCCTGAGTGGGAGATCCATCCCACCACCCACCTGCCAGGAGTAGACGGAGGAGGCCTTGGTGCTTTTCCCTGGGGGAGGCACCCAGGGGCCACTGAGGGGACTCTTGCTCCGGGACCGTGCACTTGCTCCGGTGCGGCGCAGGTTACTCGCACCGTGCACCGACGCAGAGCGCCGCTTCGTCTGAAAAGAGAACGTGGTTCAATTAGATCACAGTTAGTTGCCACAGCCCAGCCTCTTGTGTTCTCTCAACAACACATCAGTGGGGGAGGTATGGATGCTTGTATTCTTAAAGCGACATGATCAGTTCGTGGCTTTTTATTTTTATTGCCAAATCATGTTAATCAGTATAAGTTATAACTATTGTAGCGTCCTGACCGCCAATAAATGTTTTATCGAAACAGAACCGACTTCGTAATGTTAAACGTCGAATGTTTATAAGAATCCCGACGCTGTCACTCAAATCGCCGCGAGTGACACCCACCCTTTGACCTTTACCAACTGGGAGCCGTGCACCTGGCTGGGTGTGGCGTTAGTGGCGTCAACTTGTGTTCACGTGATACTGCATCGCGTGATCATGCATTTCCTTTTGGGCTTTTAGCCACGCCTACAGCGGTTTCAAAAATGCCTCGATGTGTACACAGAGTTAAGCGCCCTTACTGCGTTTATTTTCAACCCCTAAATGGTACATGAAAACATATTTTGACTTTCTTTACATTATAATAGGTATAATTTATACCGTATAACATGATTTTGCAATACAAATAAAAAGCCACAAACAGACCATGTCGCTTTAAACTTCAGATACAGTGGCAATACGACATGATGACTTTGATTCTTCCATTGTTCTAACTCAATACCCCACAATAACTGTCCGTTTGTTCCTACTATAGGAACCTAACTGTTTCTGGTCTCAACAGGTGATCCCATCAGCCAGTTACTAATGTAACATTCTTGGTGATCAGTTTATCAACTCGAACCCCAGTCACAGTTCTTACAGGCCTAGAATGATGATAACCTTTCCATCCTTTAACATTTGACCATTGTCCATCGTACCAACCTGATCCGTCTGACAATTGGTGTCCATAAGTGTGAAGGTACATTTGTGAAAACCAAGTGTGTGGAGGCGTTGCCTCTTCCATTGTTCTAACTCAATACTCTATCAACAACTGTCCATTTGTTTTTATTGTAGGAACATGTTTACAATTACAGTCTCTATACAATATTGGTTTGGGGAAATCATGGAACTATTGTGTGGAGTCTGGTTTAATGGTCACTGGGTACAAATTATATATGAAATTTCAAAACGTTTTGTCTTTCAAGATTTTGTTTTCAGAGAGTGTGATTAAATGAGCAATAATCCACTGTACGAGCACATTTACTATTGTACGGTACTGTCGATACAATATGATTACAGCACATAACAATGACAAAGACCTTTAGAGACTACAATAAGAGAGATTCCTACTAAACATGAGGTTTATTTACAATAAAGCTATGTATGAATACATCAACATTAATTATCTTTTTGTTATGCTTAGTTACTAATATTAGTAACTAAGTAACTGTCAATAATATTGCTCAATTGCTGTCAGTTGTTATCGTGAAATAGCTAATTTAAAAGAAGCTAATCAATCTATAATACTAATTTGGGACAACACTACCATACAAAGTAATGACTCGAAAATGTGGGTAGCTTGCTGATAACAGGTAACTCAAGCCAGATGTATGTTTGTATAGGAGCTTAATAGTAAGCCAACTCTTTATGTATGACTAGATTAAGTAACTACAAAAACACACAACGGTGCCACCTAGGTATACAGGTCCTAACTATTGCACAAAATGAACACCAAAGGTGGGAGACCCGACCACACACCATCACGATAGTGTTAATTATTTCTGTCTAACTTGTGGCGCTGTCAGCACGAATCTGTGGTGATTGTGTATTAAAACTACCACATGACAAGTACCTGTCAAGTACAGCTGCGTTGATATAAAATGCTCATTACGTTTGGTGACCAACCAATTGTCATCTCCCTAGCACCCAGCCTCCAGTCTTATGTCATTACATCACCAACCCTCACAGTCATATCCCGCTTCCGGTTCCTTCTTTTCAATGCAACCACACCCCATTTCCTGTTCCCTCTTTCACGTGTCACTGTCACCCACAAGCACAATTTGGGCAAAATAGCAAATTAGCAACAGTGAAAGTAATTAATTAACTTCTCAGAGAGTTATGATTAATGAACTGCAAACTGCAGTCACAGTCAGTAGGTCTAATTTGTGGTTATAATGCTCATAGCAAATGAAGCAATTGATTCGACAATGTCACTGGAAATCATGTGGAATGGTTGCATGCTGTGATAGTTTACTCAGTAACAATGTCAGTCATTGTAATGTGGGTGCCTATAACGCAATGTACTGAATAAAAACTGCACAAATGAAAGACAGCACAGATTTTATTTTTAGTTGCAATGATGCGGCAATGCAATCAACTGGAAGGTAATTCACTCGAGGCTGTGGTTTTTTGCCAGCGTTCACACAGAAATAGATATCACTTAAGGTGCCTAGACATAACAGTGTATGTTAGCCAGGGTATACATTAATTTTATAGTGGGCATCTACAGGTAGAATTGTGTGACTGTGAGTTATAAGTCATAGGGTGAAACATACAAACAAACAAACAAACAAACAAACAAACAAATAAACAAACAAATGTAATCTTTTGAAAAAAGGATTTCATAAGCAATTATTCTCAAACAAATATTAGTAGTGTAACTCAAGTTGCAACCAAACAAATTAGGTATTACAATTCAGTACATACTTCAAAAAAGCTATGGTAGTTGTACGATTTTATAGAAATAATTGTAACACTGAACTCTCTAATATTACAAATATAATCATGTCCAGACTTGTGTAACAAAAACACCTGATATAAAAAGGCAGTCCATTGGCATAGATGCTATAATGTTAATTCAATATTAAATAAATAGTACCACTTAGTTATTTGCTAATCAAATACAGAAAACGTTGATAGTGTGTATTTTATATTGCATGTTGTATGAGTTAAAATCTTCTGTATCAGTTGTGGGTTTTTAAATAATGTGAGGATTTTATACAACACAAAAACCACAAATTGCATGTACTTGTGATATTTGTCAATGTATCTTACTATCTTTTAATGTGGCTGATTAATTACTGTCATTTATTCTATGAATAGTTACTATAAGCAATTTGCTTCTGTTTGTACAGTGCAGCCATGATTATAAAGAAACACAGACTTGCTAATCAAATACCGAAGTTGCCCCATCATGGTGATTATAAGACAAAACAACCACCTGGGCACACCATGGCAAAATCAATGACCTAGGTGAACCACATAATAATCACCTGAGACAGACTACAATATACTTAAATTATCTAAATTAAAACATCTGACTAGGCCTTAAGTAGCAGTTTTACAAGTAAAAAAATTATTTATAAAACTGCTACTTAAGGCCAACCGGTAGTCAGGTGTTTTAATTGAGATCATCCAGACATCCTGACAACATTTAAAGTTGTCAGGTAATAACAAGGTTATGTCACTAACTAACTAACAGTTTGTCTACATCTTTAGCTGACACGAGAAAATAATAAACATTTGTCACAATTTACCATCATTATCACTATCATACAAACTACTTGATTATCTGCAATCCACATACTTTGGTACCCAAGGTGTTTGGTTGGACAAATGAACAGTGTGGATTAGTGACACACCTTGTTACACATGATATTATAAAGATGGTTCCCACATAATATGTGTGGTTCTCGAAACAACCAGATTAGTGAAAACTGGATAAATAAGACAAGACGGTTGCTATAGAATAACAACAACTAGGTAGACCTTTGATTTTCAAAATATCATAAATATAAAATAGGTATACTATGTTAATAAATTACCAATATTTCACAGTTACTTATAAATCTATAATCTTAATTTATTTATGGTGATTTGCTTGTTGAGTATGCTTTTTATGTTTTATGTCTCGTTCCTTTACACTTGTTTGTCGGAAAATAGCTCAGATGAGCTAATGTTATCAAATTCACATGTAAACAGACGTTAAAATAAGCTTCTTGTATCTTGTATCTTTATCAAGCTACAACTGGACGTAGCAATCCCAGACATTGACAAAGAATGTAATTAATTAATGCAACAATGGAGACAAGCAAAATCAACATGGACGTGGTTATCAAATATCTCACTGGTCTGCGAGGATGCATAGGAAATTAAATCTGTCTGCAGCATTGATTAATTACCAGGTCAATAAAAACGTGTAGTCAGGTAGCTGGGGGGTGGGGGGCATATCTAGAAATCAAGCTGTAGGAACTATATTTATTGTTGAAATGTGGAAAACAAAGGTGTCAAGGATAAGAATCCTTGGGCAATTTCTTTCTTTGCACATATTTAATATGGCTGCCCCGTGTCTGTTTTTGTTGTATATCCAATGGTAGACTCTGTAATCTTGCGATTATTATAAATGCTGTATAGTTGTTGTGGCTCAAGGCGTCAATGACTGTAAAAGTTGATAAGCTACGTACACTGTATATAACTTATATATATATATACATTATTATATTATAATTATGATACATTCCTAGTACTTTTCTTAACCTTGTATATGTAAAGAAACTTCTTACTCTGTTTTCAAACTTATTGTTTTGAATTGGGTGGGTTTTTTAATTTGCATAAATAAAGTATGATTGCCATCATATTAACTGTTATCATAATCATTATATATATATATATATATATATATATATATATATATATATACAGGGTGTGAAATAAGGCTGGTCCGATCGTCCGGGACGCTGTATATATATATATGAACGGTTTGAGGGTAAAACACGATAAACACCAAATTAAACCTATTGCCCATTCATGTACGGTGGCTGTATCAACTTTTAGTTCAGAGTCACACTGACATGGTTTATTATACTCTCTAGCCAAAAACATGATATAGCCCCTTTAATTCCAATGTATAAGAGAGTGTTTGTTTTCATTGCCATGACTTTTTTTCAAAAAGTGGCAACATTAAAACATTACATTGTTTTCAAATTATGCTACACAAATTAAATAAATTTTACGAGACCCCGTGAAGACTACTCAGGATGACAACACTGTTAATACCATGTTCCAATCACAGGCCTATTGCTGCACTGATACAGTAACTTATCTTAACTAATTAATATGTTTACACTATATCAATTTGTATTTGTAAGAATTTTTTTTTAATGATAACTTGTGTATCTTGACATCGGTTTGCGTCATTTCTAGAACAATGACATGGATATATCGCGTTTTGAAATAAAATGACATTGATATAATAATTATATATATATATATATATATATATATATATGTATATATATATATATATACATACATATATATATATATAATTATATATTTGGATTTGTACACTGAAGGGTTTTAGTACAAAAAAGGATATATAATTTTTTTACGTTTCGGGATAGACACACTTTTGTGTTTGTGTTTAAACGTTTGTATCACATTCAAATCTCTTAATAACATAAAAGAGATTGTTAACAAATTAAATCTCGTTTTGCTTTTAATGAAAATCACACAAAATGACATTTGTATAACAATCATTTATATATATATATATATATATATATATATATATATATTAGCATTGTTATAACAAATGTCATTTTGTGTGATTTATATATATATATAACCCTTCAGTGTACAAATCCAAATATAGTCGCACAATTTCCATTGGAGAACATCTGGACGCGATAAGACTGACAAGAAACAGGTGTTGATATTTAAACAGACAGAATGTCAAGTGTTTGGGCAAAGGTTCTTGACCATCTGTGGTCAGTGCATTCTCACAATCTTGAAATAAGGACAGGTGAGGTTATCTGGTAGAGTGGTCAGTGCCACTGGACAAGAGATGTCACCCCCCCTAGGATGAGCTCTGGACATTGCTGCTGTGTCACCAATAACAAGACACTGCCCCACCCTGCACCTGACAGTTCTCTCACTGACTATTATTTAAATTAGTATATCATTTTTTTGAATTATTTTACTGTGTGAAACTTTTTTATGAATGTTATTTACAAATTACTAAATGCATGTGTGTACCTGAAAAATATTGTTTTAATATATTCACCCACCCACTGAACCACTCCTGCTGGGCTGACTGCTGCACACACTGCAGTGGGCCACTACCTCAGCGGCGGCCATCTTTCTTTTATAGAATCAATTATTTTGTCGTAGCAGAATTGATTGTGCTACTTTTTACTGTCTGTAGATGGGAACATCAGTCAACAGGCTGATGAAATGTGGTAAAGAACCATAGCAGTCATAGGTAGCAGCCATTAAAAAAACTTATTTCTGCCCTGATATGAGTGTCTAATTCCCCAGTGGCCGTACAAGCTACAAAAGGAGATTCAACTAGTACAGGTTTCCTCAATTCTCCAAACACTGTGTTATAATGATTACTGATATTATGAAACATAACTTAAACAAATGATATGTGAACAAACCGTATATTTACTTGTCTACAACAGATTTCCTGAAACAGTCACATGGGCGGATTGAGCAGTCTGCATGTACTGTTAACATGGGCTTGTCTGATCCAGTGTCAGATAGAATATGGACCCCCATAGAATATGTACCCGGGGTCCATATTCTATTATAGAATGTGGACCCCTTATAGAATTAATTTGTATTAATGTTTCATGTAAGACCAGTTGATGCTTTGAAGCTCTGAGTTAACTCAGTCTCCCTCTCAAAACAATTAACAGTCTAACACAAACCAGTTACTAAGAACTTGTAGCATGAGAAACAAAATTCAACCCTGGGAATTGGAATCACAGGTATGGCTCAGTCTCTAAGTTACACAGAGAATATGTCAACAGCACAACTTGGTGTCCATTTTCTATGGGGTCAACATTCTATATGACACCAGCACCATCCTGAGAGGTAATCATTGGCAGGAAGTCAGACTTCAGACAAATTATACAAAGTCAAGTTCACTGTCTCACCGTGTTGCAACTTATGAAACCAGTATTAATACGGTTATTAAATTACTGACTTTGCGACTGGGCTATTTGAAAAGTAGCCATCACTGTCACTTCATGAATGTTGTTTTTATTCTCCTACCCGATGCATCCATGAAATAAGTGTCACATGGATTAACTCAACTCAACTGTTAGACAACTAACATGGTCACATGTGGACTGACTAGCATGGTCAGTGTGACATGACCTGTGACATGACCTGTGACATGACTGGTGACATGACTGGTGACATGACTTACCTCGCCGTGGTCTCCCATACATGACTTCTTGGGTTTCTTCAGGTGAACATGGACAGACGTCTGGTCGTCCACGTGCACATGCACCGGGGACACGGGGCGGCCATCTTTGTCAACTGTCATTGTCAACTACAATCACAGAGAGACAGTTATATGATGTTTTCAAGACTTGCTTGCAGACTCCGACTGCGATGTTTTCAACAGTGGAGAAATGACTCTAACACTTTCATAATGAAGTTGTTCCTTTAAACAATTATTCCAGATGTGTGTCTTTACCTCTGAAAAAAAAAACACTTCATGCTGAAAAAGAAACAATTTGTAACCACAAATACAAAAACAAATCATTCTTAACCACTACATTTCCGTTAATGGAACAATAAATCACTCTTTTATGGTGGCACCATGTGAAGAATTGGTCACCACTCAGTTATTTTAAGTGGTTTTAAGAGAAACACCCCTCGAAAAGGAGGAAATACTAAACTGTCTACTCTAAATTATTTACTAAAAACACCACTAACCTGTTGATCAGAGAACAATGATTCAAGAATGAAAAATCACAATGATTCTTTGTAAGTTTGTATTATACATTCAAGATGTACTGTATAAAAACATAAACTTCCTGTGGCATAAGTACTTTCTCAGCTACTTTTGTTTCGCAAATCAAAGTACAGCTGTGCATAAGCCGATAACATATTTATATTTATGTGAATCACTTCGAGTATGCTGCCATTGGGTTGGTTAATTATGCAGTCTGATTATAATGAATATTCATCCACGTGCAGTGAACCACACAATGACCGTTGGCTTTAAATACAGTGAACTTTTCAGATAAAACCAACGTCTGGCAAAGTGAACCGAATATTCGTCGCCATGCCTTATAAGGAAAGTACAGACGGAGTTCAAACAAGAAATTATGCGTATGAAGTTATTTTTTATGTGATTAATAAAGCACATTTGTAATTAAGTGTAGGCACAGAATATAATTTTTAGTATTTCATAATTATGAAATAATTATGTTAACAGTATTAATTAAACAGCGTATACATTATAGAGTTTGAAATTCTCAAAGAATCCTTCAAAATAGCCACATGGGAATGGATATTGGAGCCTCAGAGGACACATATTTACAATACTAATATCACTAATAATGCAGATTATGGAAGTATCTGGAAAGCGTGGAATAATATTTTACTTGACTTTTAAATGTCAGCTAAACTTGCTACCATTGTCTAGTGTTAGGTGCAATATGATAGCATTTCTAGCTACTGTGGGACTTCACACAAAAATGGTAATATAATTCACATAGATGACTGCTATCAGCTTGAATGGCAAAGGTCAATTTTGACTGAGGTCACATGGAAAATTCTGATTGAGACATACGCAAACCACGACATACTGGATACATAAACTACAGTTAACCAATTACTACAATCTGCCATGTTCATAATAATAATAATCTTTATTTTACATAATTCATATATCCACTGTGTTCACATATCACTTCCCTAAAACCTAAATTGTTATAGTAAAACAGCTCTAGAAAACACACAAGAGTAGCAACAAGACTGTGAAACTCCGAGATTAAACTAACACTCCGTACTACAATTGTAACAACTTAAAAATAAGCCAGCCCTGCTAAGAAATCACCTACTTCAATAGCAAAAGCCTTGACAGGTGCAGTGTACCAGCGGTCTGAGGCCATCAAGTTTATAGCTGACAATGAGACAGTGCCTGACCAGTGAGCCACACTTACTGCCAGGTGGGTGGTGAGTACTGAGTACCTGTCCACAGACACTGTGACAAACACAGGCTGAGAAAACAATGCCAGTCACTTGTCCCTCTGTGGTCAGGTAATTGGCAAAATCACCACAGTGTGAAACACACTAGCAGGCTAATTAAACTTGTCACAACCAGTCTTGAAAAGTCAAACAACCACACAATATGATGGCATAATTAGGACTATCCTGGACAAGTTTTAATATGTAATAATGTTCTTTCAGAATAGAGTGTCACGGAGGACTCAATTTGCGGTATAAAGATGTACATACATGAGACAGTGGCTCAGTTTTGAGATGATATCAACATCATTTTGTTAAAATTATTAATTACTGTTATATTATTTTGTTCAAAACATACACTCGTTAAGACAGTGATCAAATGACTGAGACTTGATTAGATGCATTCGTGTTTGTGTTTATTGTCATAGTTTGTGGAAATTACTAACATGAGAATGTCATCCTAAAAGTTCAAACAGAACATCAGTAAAATGTCTACAAAACCTTCATTGTTAGAATTTGATGTAAATCCTAACTACAAAGCTAACTACATTTGTTTAATCTGCATATGTATGTAATTGACATTTTAATAAATAGTTACAACATGGTGTTTATGTTTTAGCTGAAATAATATATATATATATATATATATATATATATATATATATATATATATATATATAATATATATATATATATATATATATATATATATGTATGTACTTAGCTGATTAAAAATCTACACATTTCCATTCGTCTATGATAACTTCTATACTGAGTTGAGTGCCTATCAACTCTGAGACTGGCTCTAATTAACGCTGTTTTCCTTATGTGCTTCTGAGCGGGGATTTAGGCATGATATAACTTATTATTATTATTAAAAAGTAATGCACTAGATTAGCTTAAACAAGACATACCACGTACACAGACGTGTAATAAATCAATAACTTGCCAAGGCAGTAGCAAGGTATTAACAAGTTGAATGTGCTGTATGTGTATTAATCTGCAGCTGTAAATGTCTTCAGATAAGGGAGGTAATGGGTCATTTACTTGACAAATGTGATTGACGAGCAGACAATGCAGTACACCTGTATCATTGCACACAGTACAACCTGTACCATGTGACCACAGATCAAAGTCGTGATGACACACACAGAACTAACTGCCACACTAATCAAGGGAATACACCACCATAATTAGCTGCCAGTCTCCGTTGCCATGACAACAGTCACCAATCTAACCACCATAAAATCAGCACTGAAACAACTGGTGGAAACTGCAAAGTGGGGGTCATTCATCCGAGTAATTACCCCCAGGGTAGTTTTAATTCACTGATCTCTGTGCTGGCTGTGACACTATATTGATTCCGAGAATATTATTGGTCAATGGTCATTCCACTTGAAACAATGTTATTTCATCCAGTCATGGACAGCTAATTAGCGTTGACGAATTACTGTAAAGAACTTAATCTCTTGAAACACCTACAAATTGCACCTTGAATATATGAATCACAAACTGACTACATACGTCGCAAATATATAAACACTGCAGTAGACGGTTAACACTAATTGAGTAAACATCACTTTTAATTAATGGCTAGTTCCAGTTTAACCATATTTTTTACAAGATGAAGATAATAATTTAATCTTTTATTAGACCCTTCTAATCCTATTTCAAACTTATCGTCAAACTTCAGTTTAAATCTTGTCTTCTAGAGCTTCTCAATGCTAGTCATTTCTTTAAATTTAAAATTTCATGCATTGCCAATTTCAAAATGAGGATTATAATTTAAAAAATTATTATTATTTAGTATATTTCTATGAGTTATAAAAAAATCCATCTCTAGGACTGGAACTCTGAAGATAAGCCCATTGAGGTGGATCATAATTTTGTCATACTATTTAAACTAACATTGGACTCCTATGGGTTGGTGATTTTGGGCACAACATGCTGTCTACCACAGACTGTCAGCCAGTGGGCAACCGCATCCAAATGAATTTAATTTGAATCTAAAAATATAATGATATAGAGTAAAAATGTAGCTATCCATGGGCACTGTCATTACGCAGGTTCCACATTTCAAGATCAACAAAACCTGCAAGATTAAAATTTTTCTACATTGAAAAACATTGCCCTCTGTTGTCATGTGATAATATTTGTGATAACGTTACCATGGAGATCACAGAAATGTTGTGACCAATTACAACATTCCCCATATTCTGAAGTGAAAGTCTCAATAACTCTGTTAAACATGAAAATCTGATCCTGAGCACGGTTGCGACAAATTGTTTTCATACTGAAGCATACATCGGAATGCGGGTGAAACTCTAACTACATGTTGACAATCTACAGCACTTGGTTCGTACCTTCTGTTGTTTGTTGGGCTCATACTCATAGATGCCCATATATGGCTCTCGCATAATGTCTATGGAGGTCATGTTGGCGTCTATATCGCTGAGTCTCGGCGAAGACAGGGGAGACAGGATTGGTGAAATGTCGACAAACTGGTGGTGTGAGGAGAGAAGAGAAACCGACACAGTGTTAACAGTGTACAACAAGACAGTCAGAGCAAGTGTCACGCATACACTTAATGCTGGTTATCTGTCGGTGAGTGTGTCGTGAGTGTGTGGTGAGTGTGTAGTGAGTGTGTAGTGAGTGTGTGGTGAGTGTGTGGCGAGTGTGTGGCGAGTGTATGGCGAGTGTGTGGCGAGTGTGTGGCGAGTGTGTAGCGAGTGTGTGGCGAGTGTGTGGCGAGTGTGTAGCGAGTGTGTAGTGGGTGTGTAGCGAGTGTGTAGCGAGTGTGTAGTGTGTAGCGAGTGTGTAGTGTGTAGCGAGTGTGTAGCGAGTGTGTAGAGAGTGTGTAGTGAGTGTGTAGTGAGTGTGTAGTGAGTGTGTGGCGAGTGTGTGGCGAGTGTGTGGCGAGTGTGTGGCGAGTGTGTAGCGAGTGTGTAGTGGGTGTGTAGCGAGTGTGTAGCGAGTGTGTAGTGTGTAGCGAGTGTGTAGTGTGTAGCGAGTGTGTAGAGAGTGTGTAGTGAGTGTGTAGTGAGTGTGTAGTGAGTGTGTAGTGAGTGTGTAGTGAGTGTGTAGGGAGTGTGTAGCGAGTGTGTAGTGAGTGTGTAGTGAGTGTGTAGCGTGTGTAGTGAGTGTGTAGTGAGTGTGTAGTGAGTGTGTAGTGAGTGTGTAGTAAGTGTGTAGCGAGTGTGTAGTGAATGTGTAGCGAGTGTGTAGGAGTGTGTAGCGAGTGTGTAGCGAGTGTGTAGCGAGTGTGTAGTGAGTGTGTAGTGAGTGTGTAGTGAGTGTGTAGTGAGTGTGTAGTGAGTGTGTAGTGAGTGTGTAGTGAGTGTGTAGTGAGTGTGTAGCAAGTGTGTAGCAAGTGTGTAGTGAGTGTGTAGTGAGTGTGTAGTGAGTGTGTAGTACGTGTGTAGTCACAAAAGAACACAAAGTAAAAGTTAGTGCCAAATAACCGGATTAATCAGAAGGAAAAGGAACAAGATCTCAGGGAAAACTGGGAGCCACTTCCCTAATGTTGATAAGAGCTCCTAAACCCCATTTTGTACCTTAAAATCAGTTTAGATCCTGAACAGTGATCCTGGCAATGTCAAACATGGATACTATCAAGTGTTAACACAATGATGCGCCAATCGGACACTGTCACTGATGTGTCATGGATATAATATCCTTATGGCAATGCATATTTGCGTTTTGAAAAAAGTGAAATTTAGCTACGGATAAACTTTCCTTAAGATGTCTTTATCTTAGTGAAATGGTCCCTGGTGGAGACAGGAAACATTCCTGAGGTAGAACAGAAAGACATGCGAGGCATACACAGAAAAATGCCATAAATTAATGCGTTAATCACTGTTTTCAATAAGTCGCTTTGTTTTGATTCTGGGAGAGCGCTACGGCTGTGCAAAGTTGTGCCAAGGTCTAGGTCAAAGCATTTCTCAACATGCGAATAAGGTGAACACTAAAGCAAGGCATGTGCAAGCAAATTCAACATAGCGTAACTGCGTTCCCAATAACCATGCATTGCAGCAGCAGCATTGCAACCTTATCTAGCGTTTCTATTCTCAGAAACAATAAACTTATCACAACAATAAACAATTTAGTCCTACGATCTACTGAACAAACATCTTAGTCAAATGCTAGCTGATCAGAAAGTTGCTAGCCATACACGTGATATCAAACTGTCACCCAAATGCCAAGTGCTCGAGTTAAGACTCCTACTTGAAAGGAGTGCTCAATTCAGACAGGAAGGTTGCAATGCATGCCACAGACACAACTTTAGGGAAAGTGTGGGTAGATCCAGGGTAGCCACAAGGCGAGAACCACCAAGCCCAAATATGTTACGTATACAAGAAAACACGTTACCCCTTTTGACATAAAACAAAGAGCTATTTCCTGCATTTCTGTAGATCCCATTCCCAATGAGAACAAATCAGAAAATAATATATAATCTGGTTGTTCTCTCCTCTTGTGACACCCTGGATCTGTCATTGTATGCGGGTATACCTCGGGGTGGACACTCGCTGGAGAGCGGTCAGGGGGCGACTTTGGAAACGTGGTCACTCTGGCGTCAAGCCCCGAGGACGTGAACGCAATGGGTGCCTTTGTCGTTGGCGTTGCGCCCTTTGTTGCATGCGCTTGCCGCAACGGTGCAGCAGGAGGCACAGGGGCCTCATTACAGGGGGCCCTAGGGGGGTGGGGAGAAGACCGATATGATGACGTGGGCATTCGCGACGAGTAGAAGTCAGAGGGCGCTGTCGAACCAGGGACGCCGGCAGAATGTTGTCCCTGTGGTGCCGATCTGTAAGCGCTACGTGGTGCCGACGTTGAACGGTTTCCACGCGCTGGTATTGGTGCTTCTAGATATTCTTTTGGTGTCGATGTCACTGACTCTGGCACCGGCTGGTAATGGTACGCACCTACCAGTTTCATCCAATCATCCCCGACACAACTCTGCAGCATCTTCTTCACTGAATCAAACTTCTGCTGCGCCTCAATGTCCGCCATGATGGAACTGGTCCAGTCATCGTGCTGACTCAACTGTCCACTGTCCTCCGCAAGAGCAGCGACCAGCACGGACTCACTCAGCGACAAGGAATCCTTTGTGGCTCGGTTGGAGTATAAATTATATGACGAGTTCCCTGCTACATCGAAAGGCTCATTCTCTCCTATGTCCTCATGGCTTTGACTCTCTAACAAATCGACTGCGGGTATGTCCGGGTAAATATTATGGAATCGTTTCATCTTGTCGTAAATGTTGTCCAGCTGTGATTGGATGAGCTCAATTCGGGTGTCCACAGACGGCCTCTGTCCATTGGCCACAGGCGGATCCCTGCCTTCAGGGTGAAAACGATCGCGTGGTATCTGGGGCGGTAGCTCTGCCTCCATCACATCGCTTACAGAAAGCATCCGCTGATCTGGCAAAGCACTCGGATGTTCTTCAGGCATGAGCTTGGGTGCTGGGTCTTTGTCGCTGTCAGACCCCAAGCCTCCAGAATCGGGTGACGGACACGACCTGGACGCCTTCACAGGAAGACCCAAATCAGCGTTGAATGAAACCGTATGTGAGATGTCCACAGCTGATGATGACATCTTATCGCCCTCTTTCCGTGTCACTCGGGTGTCCGATAAGGCTGCAGGTTCACTTCCAATACTGTCAAGCGATCGCAATCGGGAATCATGACCGGTGTTACTTTTCTGCTTGCTGTTCAACTTTTTCTTCATCGTCGACTGGGACTCTAGACACGTTTTACGCTTTCCACTCGCTGCAGAATCATTGCGCTGTAACCGGCCAGCACTGTTTTGAAAGTCTTTTCTCCGCACACCTACTCTCTCTTTCTTATGACAACCAGTGGAACATCTTGACGCTTTTGAGGAACATTTTGAAGCCTCCGAGGAACGTCTTTGTAACTCTTCTGGTTGCTCACGTGATTTCTCCTGCGATGTGACTTCATACATCCCATGGCCAGACCCATGCTGGGCGGGAGTGTCCGTCACAGCGAAGCATGTCGCTTGCGGTCCAGTAGCGACGTCATGTTCCGGCAACTCCCCGACGTCTCGGTCGGGAAACTCCTCCTGGTCATCATCTGACCCATAGATGAGGGTCATTGATTCGGACACAGTTCTGGTGTGGGTTGGATATGAATACACGACCTTGTTTACCAGTTTCGTCTCGGTTGAGTAAGGTGACTGGCGAGGCACTGGAGGCAGGGATTGGTACGGAGGCTGGGTAAGAAAGATGACAAGAGAACATGCTACACAAAGCAGTGCAGGTGCAAGTGCAGGAGAGACTAGTGTAAGACTCATTACGTGCGTGCAGTCTATGTGTACATTGACGTAGAGTGTACAGTGTATATTGGAATTTGTTTAACTACAATGTGTACATTAACATACACCAGATTTTTTTATTACAAGTACAATATAACAGTAATCGAGCTAGCATGTGTGTCTATGTATGTATGTAATTTGTACACGTGTATGCAATATGCATGTATGCATGCATGCCTTCTTATTTCACAGTTTGTGTCAACACTTGGACCGCAAATAATATGTAATGTTTTTATAAAATATGCATTCATAATGATAAACATGCAATCTAATTTTATGCTGAGTAGTGGTTTAATTATTATGTTTAGTGCATAAAAGTTGGCTGACTGTCCGGCATGAGCCTGGGTGGTCATTATTAGCATGCAGTTTGCTGAACTACTTTTCTTGATTATGGGAATATTAGTAAGTGTTCAGAGTATCAGCCAGTAACTATTAACAACAATACAGCCAATAGATTTGTCAATAATCTGAATGACTTTACCAGTTTTGGAGAGGCTTCTGTAATTTTAAATCTGGAGGGCTGTATGGATTTAGCGTAGTCTTAAAAATTTACCGAGTACATGTACGATTGATGTAAATGTTTTGCATTTTTGTTTCCAAATGTACCTCTGATATGTATCTCATGAGAATTTTTTTTTTTAATATTCAAGGCATTATTTGTAAACAACGTCCCTTTAATGTACTTGAACTGACACGTCCCTTAGGCTGTCGGGGTGTGATAATAAAAACGATATTATACTTTGCCCAGTATATTTATCCTGTCAAACCAAATGTGTGAACATTATGATACCAGTATAAGGTAATATTCTGTCTCATTCTTCATGATGACATTTGCAAGTTAAATTGGAATGTTCAATGTAAACATAACAGTCCATGGCCATATGCCATAGATTGTCCTCAGAAAAATGACACTTTGCCACCTGGTGTCAATGATAACAATATTAATACAAACTAGCAAAACGGTGCTGCCACCTACGTGTCACAAATACAACTAATTCACTACTATCAATCCAGAGTTTGGCTTATTTGGCTAGTATAAAAAAATTATATAATCATAGTGATACTAAGGTAACTTCTATTGCATCAAAATACATGGAAACCAATTTCACAGGTGCACCAACACATTATGCTCAGTCAATACTTAATAGGGTCAGTCAATCTGCATAATTTATAAATAGTATACAAGTTGTCAACAGATGGCTGATTTTTTTTCACTGATCTAACATTAACAGGGAGAAAAATGAATAGATCGCATTGAGGGCACTGAAGCCAGTTATTGTTTCCTTCAATCATCTGCCATTCCTGTAACACTATAATTATACTGTGTGATATAATATTATTAAGGCCTGTAAATCTTGCTTTATCACTTTCTAATTATTTAATGATGTTTTGTTATGTTTTGGGGATGATTTCACTGCTTTTGGAATAAACATACCAAATAGGATGCTGTTATTCCACGGGGGTAATAATGTGTCAAAACAAAACTGACTTGAACTATCTAATTCTAAAGGCAACTGGTAACCATGGCACTTTGGCCCTGACTCAGCAGCCATCTAAACTCCTGACCAATGACAGGCATTTCACAACTTAAACTAAGCAGTCTTAAGTTCTTAACTGGGCATACCTGAACTGTGTGGTCCATTACTGGTCAGTTACTTTGCTGGACCAGACGTCTGACAACAGTGAACTTCACTCTGTCAGGCGTTTACACAACAATTTACTAACTCCCTATGATCAAGAATCCAAACATGACATATGTACAGCTACTGTGGATCTGCAACTAATCACAGGGATATACTTGAGAAACTGGAAATTAATCTTTCACTTGTTCACTTATTTTACCAATATTTATTCATAAGTCAAACATTAACAGCTTCATCTGAATGACGTCCACAATACATGAACAAATATAGAACAATTACACGCTGATATAGAGAAATTAAAACCCATGAACACAAGAATGGTTTAGTTCAAAGCAGTTAATATTAGATAGGCAGCAAGACTCATAGCTCAATGTTTTGAATAAAGGAACTACCAAAAGTCTGAACGAACGATCTTTATTTTAATTTGTGTTATGCTACAACATTGCCCATTGATAGTTCTTCATATTCACCGTTGCTGAATATACTTTTGGCATTACTAGGGCATTGGAGAATGTTTACGTTATAATAACCTATTATTTAAATCTAAGACGAAGCTAGAACCATCATTTAATTTTCTAATTCTAGACATGGCAGGCAGTTGCCATGGCATTGCGGTAAATGACCATACATATGGGAACCACCAAATTTGGGGTGTACCACCTGTATGAATAGTCAGGTAGAATCAGTCAGGTACGAATAGTCAGGTAGAACCGTAGAACCAGTCAGGTACGCATGGTCAGGTAGAACCGGTCAGGTAGAACAAGTCAGGTACGCATGGTCAGGTAGAACAAGTCAGGTACGAATAGTCAGGTAGAACCAGTCAGGTACGAGTAGTCAGGTAGAACCAGTCAGGTACAAGTGGTCAGGTAGAACCAGCCAGGTAGAACCAGTCAGGTACGAGTAGTCAGGTAGAACCAGCCAGGTAGAACCAGCCAGGTACGAGTGGTCAGGTAGAACCAGCCAGGTAGAACCAGTCAGGTATGAGTGGTCAGGTAGAACCAGCCAGGTAGAACCAGCCAGGTACGAGTGGTCAGGTAGAACCAGCCAGGTACGAGTGGTCAGGTAGAACCAGCCAGGTAGAACCAGCCAGGTACGAGTGGTCAGGTAGAACCAGCCAGGTAGAACCAGTCAGGTATGAGTGGTCAGGTAGAACCAGCCAGGTAGAACCAGCCAGGTACGAGTGGTCAGGTAGAACCAGCCAGGTACGAGTAGTCAGGTAGCACCAGCCAGGTAGAACCAGCCAGGTACGAGTGGTCAGGTAGAACCAGCCAGGTACAGCAGGTACCAGCCAGGTAGAACCAGCCAGGTACGAGTGGTCAGGTAGAACCAGCCAGGTAGAACCAGCCAGGTACGAGTGGTCAGGTAGAACCAGCCAGGTACGAGTAGGTCAGGTAGAACCAGCCAGGTAGAACCAGCCAGGTACGAGTGGTCAGGTAGAACCAGCCAGGTAGAACCAGCCAGGTACGAGTGGTCAGGTAGAACCAGCCAGGTACGAGTAGTCAGGTAGACCAGCCAGGTACGAGTGGTCAGGTAGAACCAGCCAGGTAGAACCAGCCAGGTACGAGTGGTCAGGTAGAACCAGCCAGGTAGAACCAGCCAGGTACGAGTGGTCAGGTAGAACCAGCCAGGTAGAACCAGCCAGGTACGAGTGGTCAGGTAGAACCAGCCAGGTAGAACCAGCCAGGTACGAGTGGTCAGGTAGAACCAGCCAGGTAGAACCAGCCAGGTAGCACCAGCCAGGTAGAACCAGCCAGGTACGAGTGGTCAGGTAGAACCAGCCAGGTAGAACCAGCCAGGTACGAGTGGTCAGGTAGAACCAGCCAGGTAGAACCAGCCAGGTAGAACCAGCCAGGTACGAGTGGTCAGGTAGAACCAGCCAGGTAGAACCAGCCAGGTACGAGTGGTCAGGTAGAACCAGCCAGGTAGAACCAGCCAGGTACGAGTGGTCAGGTAGAACCAGCCAGGTAGAACCAGCCAGGTACGAGTAGGGGTCAGGTAGAACCAGCCAGGTACGAGTGGTCAGGTAGAACCAGCCAGGTAGAACCAGCCAGGTACGAGTGGTCAGGTAGAACCAGCCAGGTAGAACCAGCCAGGTACGAGTGGTCAGGTAGACACCAGTCGAGGATGAGTGGTCAGGTAGCACCAGTCAGGTAGAAGTCAGCCAGTAGTGAGTGGTCAGGTAGAACCAGCCAGGTAGAAGCAGGTACAGTGGCCAGGTAGGTCAGGTAGAACCAGCCAGGTAGAGTGTCAGGTAGAACCAGTCAGGTAGGAACCAGCCAGGTACGAGTGGTCAGGTAGAACCAGCTCAGGTAGAACCAGTCAGGTACGAGTGGTCAGGTAGAACCAGTCAGGTAACGAGTGGTCAGGTAGAACCAGCACAGGGTAGAACCAGTCAGGTACGAGTGGTCAGGTAGAACACAGTCGAGAGTAGGAGACCAGCCAGGTACGAGTGGTCAGGTAGAACCAGTCAGGTAAAAGGGTACGAGTGTCAGGTAGACCAGTCAGGTACGAGTGTCAGGTAGACCAGCAGGTAGAACCAGTCAGGTACGAGTAGTCAGGTAGAACCAGCAGGTAGAACAGGTAGAACCAGTCAGGTACGAGTGGTCAGGTAGAACCAGTCCAGGTAGGAACCAGTCAGGTACGAGTGTCAGGTAGAACCAGTCAGGTACGAGTGGTCAGGTAGAACCAGTCACGAGTGTCAGGTAGACCAGTCAGGTACGAGTGGTCAGGTAGAACCAGTCAGGTAGACGCAGGTAGAACCAGTCAGGTACGAGTGGTCAGGTAGAACCAGCTCAGGTAGAACCAGTCAGGTACGAGTGGTCAGGTAGAACCAGTCAGGTACGAGTAGTCAGGTAGAACCAGTCAGGTACGAGTGGTCAGGTAGAACCAGCCAGGTAGAACCAGTCAGGTACGAGTAGTCAGGTAGAACCAGTCAGGTACGAGTGGTCAGGTAGAACCAGTCAGGTAACAGCAGGTACGAGTGTCAGGTAGAACCAGCAGGTAGAACCAGTCAGGTACGAGTGGTCAGGTAGAACCAGTCGAGGTACGAGTGGTCAGGTAGAACCAGTCAGGTACGAGGGTCAGGTAGAACCAGCAGGTAGAACCAGTCAGGTACGAGTGGTCAGGTAGAACCAGCGGTACAGTGGGAGAACCGCAGGTACGAGTGGTCAGGTAGAACCAGCAGGTACGAGTGGTCAGGTAGAACCAGCAGGTACGAGTGGTCAGGTAGAAGCCAGGTAGAACCAGCAGGTACGAGTGGTCAGGTAGAAACCAGGTCCCGAGGTACGAGTGGTCAGGTAGAACCAGAGGTAGAACCAGTCAGGCGAGTGGTCGTAGGTCAGGTAGAACCAGTCAGGTACGAGTGGTCAGGTAGAACCAGCCAGGAGATGCGAGCTCAGGTAGAACGTCAGGTAGAACGAGTGGTCAGGTAGACAGTGTCAGGTGACGCAGTAGAAATCAGGTACGATGGTCAGGTAGAACAGCCAGTAGAACCAGTCAGGTACGAGTGGTCAGGTAGAACCAGTCAGGATACGAGTGTCAGGTAGAACCAGCCAGGTAGAAGCCAGGTACAGTGGTCAGGTGAAATCAGGTAAACAGTCAGTACGAGTGGCAGGTAGAACCAGTATCGGAAGGTAGAACCAGTCAGGTACGGTGTCAGTACACAGGTAGAACCAGCCAGGTACGAGTGGTGCAGGTAGAACCAGTCAGGTACGAGTGGTCAGGTAGACCAGCCAGTAAACCACAGGTACGAGTGGTCAGGTAGAACCAGTCAGGTACGAGTAGTCAGGTAGAACCAGCAGGTACGAGTGGTCAGGTAGAACCGTAAACCAGTCAGGTAGAACCAGTCAGGTACGAGTGGTCAGGTAGAACCAGCCAGGTAGAACCAGTCAGGTACGAGTAGGTCAGGTAGAACCAGTCAGGTACGAGTGGTCAGGTAGAACCAGTCAGGTACGAGTAGTCAGGTAGAACCAGTCAGGTACGAGTGGTCAGGTAGAACCAGCCAGGTACGAGTGGTCAGGTAGAACCAGCCAGGTAGAACCAGCCAGGTACGAGTAGTCAGGTAGAACCAGTCAGGTACGAGTAGTCAGGTAGAACCAGTCAGGTACGAGTAGTCAGGTAGAACCAGTCAGGTACGAGTGGTCAGGTAGAACCAGTCAGGTACGAGTAGTCAG
The DNA here is from genome assembly GCA_025642075.2 of Ridgeia piscesae. Taxonomy (NCBI): domain Eukaryota; kingdom Metazoa; phylum Annelida; class Polychaeta; order Sabellida; family Siboglinidae; genus Ridgeia; species Ridgeia piscesae. The sequence goes on from JAODUO010000189.1 coordinate 580,725, forward strand.
GTAGAACCAGTCAGGTACGAGTAGTCAGGTAGAACCAGTCAGGTACGAGTAGTCAGGTAGAACCAGTCAGGTACGAGTGGTCAGGTAGAACCAGTCAGGTACAAGTGGTCAGGTAGAACCAGTCAGGTACGAAGTGGTCAGGTAGAACCAGTCAGGTACGAGTGGTCAGGTAGCACCAGTCAGGTACGAGTAGTCAGGTAGAACCAGTCAGGTACGAGTAGTCAGGTAGAACCAGTCAGGTACGAGTAGTCAGGTAGAACCAGTCAGGTACGAGTGGTCAGGTAGAACCAGTCAGGTACGAGTGGTCAGGTAGAACCAGTCAGGTACGAGTGGTCAGGTAGAACCAGTCAGGTACGAGTAGTCAGGTAGAACCAGTCAGGTACGAGTGGTCAGGTAGAACCAGTCAGGTACGAGTGGTCAGGTAGAACCAGTCAGGTACGAGTGGTCAGGTAGAACCAGTCAGGTACGAGTGGTCAGGTAGAACAAGCACAGTTGACCATGGATATTTATTGTGATTGTTCACATAATTATAATATATACTGTATCTATAAGCCACTGAATATATTATATTCTTCTTCACGTGATCATTGTGTTGATTATTCTGGCTTTGGGAGATACAGAGAGCTTAGTAAATACTTCCTTGGTAGATAGAAAGAACAATTACAGACTATCTTCCAAAAGACAACTGGGCAAATGCCAATGTAGGGTGATAAAAATTGTGCAGGTTTTTACAGAGCAGCTGACCAGTACTAAACAACCTCTAGATGAACACCTTGAGGTACACCCTGATTCCTCCAAACACTTGACCAGTTCACCCCACTTCTTAGTTCAAGTTTTTATTCATGAATAAATATGGAAATAAAAACCCAAATATTGGGAATCACAATTATACCTTCTCAAATACATTGCTCAGTGACTGATTTTCATACATTATTTATTGGAAAATAATTAAAATGTGTAGACCAGGCCATAAAGTGTATTGATCAATAAACATCTGTGCAAAGGTATTGAGGAACGGTGTTGCTGACTCCAAATCCTAGACAGGTCATGCTAGAAATGGAATATACTAGTCAATTATTAATTTATTTATGCCAATGAGTACTAGTTGCATTTCCAGTACGGCTCACTGCTGATGAATAACAATTAGCACTGAAATTGGAGTAGTATTTTAGAAATTTGCCATTTGCAAGTTACCAACAAATAGTATCAGAGTGCTCAGTACACGCTGGATACCTATTACACAACAAAATTTATATTACAGTTTAATGAGAAATTCAGAACTATAATTAATAACTAGTTCAGTAAACAGATTAATAGTTTTAAATTTTGTAAATGGTCATGCTGCTTTACGATCACGTTATCTAGCTACAATCTTGTAGTTAGATACAAAATAGTCCCAGACTCGAACGCCACAGAATGTATTCATGGCATCTGTTGCCTGATTGATTGAAATAAAAATGCTCTACTGATCGAGTCTGAGACAATAGACGAATAGTCATTATACATTTGAAAGTATTGGGTACAACATTTGAGAAATGCATGATTGACTTTGTAATAAAAGTTCCAGTAGTCAGTAGCACAAAATGTGTCTAACGCCAATTGACAGAATATAAAAGAGACTGTAATTTTGACTCGTATCAACTTGAGTCTGACTCTCACTCTTGACAAAGTCGAAAGACCTATCCGGGCATTCCTACCTCAACTTTGCGTAATCTTGCTCTGCAACGGCAAAATAACGTATCAAAAATCCGAAACGTATACCAACTAGAGCGGTATGTGGGTTGTCGCAAATCCTACACTACACAAAACTAGACGGCAACTTGACAAAACGCCCCTCTGTCCAGACTTGCTCGCTTTCGAGCCCGGGAGATTTCCGGAAACAACATTTCGTAAACAGTTGCCTGGACAGGTGCACCGCAAACAGTCGGAACATCACAAATGCATACTCTTGAAAAAAATACTTACGGTTGTTAGTGGGTTCGCCGACACATTATAATTTACAGTGCGTATAAGTGGTGCATAAACTCGCGTCTGGCGCATCAGTAAAATTAAAATCCCGGCAACAACATAATGACAAGCATTCAAATTCAGGCAGATGTTACCAGGCTGCAGGCAAACGTTTGTTGAAAGATTTCATTGGTTAACAAAAAGTAATGACGTCATAGGACTTCCGTTGAGGGAATACCCAAACAGTCCATTCCACAATTTCATGACATAGCTTTTATGTTTTAACTGGACAATAATCCGAACAGTACAGGTGGGTTTTTTTTTTCTAATTGTTCAGTTAAATGTGATATTATACAGATACAGAATTTATCTAAGAAGATATCTAACTAGTGTTTTCCAAATCAACCTCAACATATTATTGGCATGATTTCATAAAACGACTATAGCAAGGGTGTAATGCGTGACATATACTTGGACTTGACGGTCACCTGCCCACAACGAAAACCTGTCTACCTGTAACAGTCGAGCCGAATTACTCATTTACTTTGTCCAATAGCCGCTATAATTGATCTATTGCGTAGCACTATGCTGTTGTTCTTATATATAATCATGTCAGCATTGAAAGTCCCAACTATACTAGTAAAATTACATAACTAAAGTAGTCAAAATGCAAGAAGCATAGCTGTCGTAAAATGTGATCGTGTTCAAGGGCGCTATAAATATTATTATCGCTAAAAAATCGAACGGAAAAAGTAGTCCATACGCACCATGGGTTGCGTCCTGAAAAGCAGGCAACTTATGTGCTTCCCACAGCATTGAAAAATCCGTTTGGCCGCTACTTTTTTGGCTGAATAAAATCTAAATTGTTTCCTAACATTTTCCTCGATCTAGTCTTTACATTAAAAATAACTTGTTTTCATTTTGTAATTTTTAATATATAATCATCTATTATTTTATATAAGAGTCGATAGGGTTGTTCGGTGCTCGATGATGTTATGACGTAAATAGATGTCACGTAATATTAACATATCATTAACATAAAACACAGCTTACTCTTGAAATATGTGGTATTTTGAAAAAAGAAAATAATATTAATATTATCTTTAACATATGTATGTAGGGCCTATGCGTCAATACATGCTGTAGCTGAATTATATTTGGACTATTATCGACTTTATTGATTAACATTAAACATCGAATGAATATATATTATCATTCAATGATATTAAACTCCAAATAAGCCAAGTTTACAGATAAAATTCTAACCATACTTTGGTTGATTTTGTATTTTGACTATTGCGCCACCAAGCGGCTAAAGGGTCACTTCCGGACGCCATTTGCAACGTGCATAATTCAAAGATTTTGATTTCGTGGTGCGTATCTACTTATTAGTGTCCACACATACTTTGATTATAATAGTCATGACACATGCATCTTAGGCGGTATACGATTATTACAACACACGCCATCGAACTAGTGCATAATTTGAACTAATGCAATTGTTTAGCGACGCCGGTTCTCCAGTCTCAATGTTAACAAACAAAGCCATGCACACATGCGCGTGTCGGCCGCGTGCATCAGATCATGAACCGGTTGTATTTTTAAATTAGTTATGTTTAAACTCGGCGATCGTTGTGTAATTGTATGAAATGTACTTCGTTTACTCGAATATACAGCAGGCAACAAATTAGAATGTAATATAATAGCAGTCAAAAACTAAGGCAATATCCGTATTGATTTATTAATAGTGAAATGGTCAACTTTTTAGGCCCACACCTAAAAAACATGAAAACAACCACTAACAGTCACCATATAATCATGGTGCCAGTCTATTAATGTAACATCTGGGGCACCATTCGTACTAATCTTTTAGCTCATATTACATATGCATCAGTAAAAACTGTTCTGTTATTGTTGTCTCCCAGGGGTAGAACTTCGGCATTTATTTTACTAGACATTGGGACTAGTAAAGATCAAAGTTTAGTAGTCCCCAAAAGGTTTACTAGTCTGGCAAAAGAAAAAAACAACTCAAATTTAAGTCGTTACAATTTTATTTAAAACCAAAAACAGTGTTTTTGCAACATCAGTAAAAACATGTTCATAAAGATAACAAAGTACTAATAAAGAAATAAGAAAAAGTAATTAATGACGAACTGAAGATATGATTTGTATTAAAAAACTGCCCAATTGAAAAAGTATGCCAATTGCAGTTACTGATTGCAATTGGCAATACAGGCCATCCTACCATTATGAATTTTATATAATCGTTCCTGAAATTGACCTCATATTATCTTCTATGAAAACTGCATTGACTTTACTAGACAACCGGACTAGTTACTAAGCAGGTTTACTAGTCCGCCCTTATCTTTACTAGTGTACAGACTAGCGGAATAGTGGGTAGTTCTACCCCTGGTCTCCTACATTTCACATAATAAATTCAGTTGAAAGACTACTGAAACAAAACGACAATGTAATTTATAGGTAAAATGAAATTCAGAGATGTAGTGATAAGAGTGCAGGTAAAGTATATTTGATCAAGTATATGTTCAGTGTTTCCCCTGGGCGAAGCATGCCCCCCTGAAACCAAACTGTTTTAAAAATGTATTCTGAAGGGTGTTTTAACTTATTTCCTGGCATATAAAAAGGAAACAAATGCTGAACTACAAATGTAGCAGCATGTAAACATGTTTGTAGCAAGAAATTGCTACAATGTGGCAATTTTGGCATATATTAGGGAGTGGCTTAGAAAATCAGCGACATGGTCCACCTCGCTCATCACATAGCAGGGGGTACACTGCATGTTTATAATTTAGCTGCCAGTTTATTCACTGATTTGAAGATGTTTAATATTATGTTTACATAGTCTTTCTAGATACCTTTAGAATAGCCAGTCACATACAGAAATCCAAGTATAAATGTTTAAAAACTGTACTTACTTTTTATTTTAGCCCCAATAACTAGAATTTTGTTTTACACATTGCTAGGTTACCTTGTTTTAGTTCATCTAATTTTATCTTTATTACTGCATCACTTGATAATGTTCCATTCTTCTCAGTAGTTTATTTAAAAGTTTTTTGTTACATTGTGGTATCTGATATGTTCCCAAACTATCCCTATCTGCAGAATACAATATACATGACTTGGTTATGTATGAAAAATAAAGCTGACAAAACACTATATGTCAATTAAAAATGTAACTTCAGAACCATACTTCAAACAACTGAGCATAAAATGTAAACTGTTATTAAGAATACAAGATTAAAATGTAAGAATGTGTTTTGTCCTGGTACTACAAAATTATTTTATGTAGATAGGTATACTTGGAATCTAGATCAGATACACTTTGCTAACCAAAAATATTAGTAAATAATTCAGTGTGACTGATCTTGTAGTTATATAGTAGCTGCAACTACCCAACATATATGTCTTTCTTCGTTTTTACAGCTGAGACGTTTTATATTTTTTATGTTTCATTTTTTTCTCGGCAACATGAAGACTTGCACAGGAAGAGGATCCACTCGACTGAGTGCGTTCATTGGCGAGAGACGAGATGACAGGGAAAAGCCAGACAAACCTGATCATCAACTACCTGCCGCAGACGCTGACGGATGAAGAATTTACATCAATGTTTGAGAGCATTGGTCCGTTGAACGCCAGTAAGATCGTGCGAGACCGCCACACTGGCTACAGCTATGGCTTTGGGTTTGTCGACTTTGTGAGCGAGGCAGACGCAATGCGTGCCGTTGACACATTAAATGGCCTGCACCTACAGAACAAGCGCATCAAGGTGGCGTTTGCACGCACCGGTGACAACATCAAGGGAGGGAACTTGTATGTGCGCAACCTACCAGTGGACATGAACCAAGACCAGGTACATGAAATATTTACGCCGTACGGCACAGTTGTCCAGTGCCGTGTGCTCACCGACCAGGGGACTGGCATGTCGAAGGGCATTGGCTTTGTGCTGTTTGAAGACACGTAATCAAGCACAAGAGGCGATAGATTCACTAAATGGACATGTCCTTGAGGGTTATCATGAGACACTGAGTGTACAGTTTGCTGAAGACAACAAGGGGAAAGCACGCCCTCCGGCAGTTATCATAAGTAGTCGTGGCCGAGGTGCCTACCCTACTCCTGGTGGGCGTGGTGGTTTCGGGGGTGCTTCCCGAGGTGGTGGTGGGTTTGGTGGACGTGGTGGTTTCGGAGGTGTTCGCGGCGGCGGTGGATATGGAGTGCCTGGTCGTGGCCGAGGCACTCGTGGAGGCTATGGTGTGGCCCGGGGTGCATTCAATGGCGGTACAGCCACCTATGACAATGGCTATGAAAGTAATTATGGTCCGATACGTACACAAAACCAGAATCGCTTCCGCTACAATCCAATGAGTGGAGGTGGAGGTGGGGCGTCTTACAACAGTGGTTACACAAGCTTCAATGGCAACGGCGCTGGCGCTGGCGCTGGTGCTGGCCAGGAAGCCGCAGAGGAAGAGGGCTATGTGCTATTTGCATACAACATCGGTGCAGAAACGGATGAACGTGGACTCTGGCAGTTGTTCTCGCCGTTTGGCATCGTGCAGAAGGTGAACGTAATTCGTGACGGTCAGAAGGGCACAGGGAAAGGCTATGGTTTTGTGACGATGAGCAACTATCATGAGGCAACTAATGCGATACAGGCCCTGGATGGCTACAGGTTTACCGGGAAACCGCTGCAGGTGTCATTTAAAACAAAGAAGTGAAATGTCTACGATGATTATGAGAAGACGACACGGGCAGCATCAAATACCAGCTCACTGGCAGCCGATTGACAGCTAACGCTGGACGTTTGCGTGCGATATCTGTCGATAAGTACTGTTCTATGATGTGTTCTGAGAGTGTCGTTGAAACTCGGTATTGGACTTTGAAGTACAGAGGTAAATTTCTTCTGAATGTGCTTGTTGAACTGGAAATTGTGACCATTTCACACTGTACCAAGTTTCTAGTTAATCCAGTCTGTTGATATCATGTTGGGTCATTTTTATAGCTGCAACTGAAGAAAGTAGATGTTTGCCTATCCGATCTGATGAATTTGCTAAATTAATTTATACTTGCATAGTGCATGGCACAGATTATTTCATGTCTAACCCTAAAATATTGCTTTTAAGACCTTTAAAGGTAACCTTTGAGGAGATGACAAGTGAGTAATATTTATATTTTATTATCTGTATGAATATTCTTATGTAACACTATTGCAATGGCTAGTTTTGTAGACATGCATCTATTCATTTGGATTTTGGATGTGCACAGTGACATGACCCTGAGCAATCGATGCGCTGCTTTTACAGTTGTTGATACTTATGTCCATGTACAGGTGTACTTCAGTATAAAAACCAATGTATCTCCGGTGGAAAATGTGTATGTTAATTTTATTGTGCGAGCTAGAATGACGAAACGCTAATGAATGCAGTTACTGTTATGTGACCTCTATAGGTCACACGTACATGGTAATTATCATGTTTTCTAATTAATGTTATTGCATGTCACTACCAGTATCCATTTATAATTCCTTAATATAATAGTAATTATTATAATAGACATTCCTCAGTTGAGCTCCACTCGTGTGGTCGTATTGCTAAGAACTATTATTGCTTCAGTCAAACCATAGGATAATCTGATGGACATCATAATTTCTTTTGACCTGGTGCAGAGTGATATGTGGACGACAATGTGGTATGAGCAGATAGTTATCATTTGTTGTTTATGCACTTTCATTACTGTTGAATTAATTGTACCTCGACCTTCGATTACTGTGTTGTCTTCAGAAGTTCGACTGTTGGTCTTGTTTTAATCTTGCAGTTCTTCCATTACCCAGTTGCTGATGTATTATTGTTGTGCATGTAGTTGTTTTTACTCGTGAAAGGCCGCTCGCTGCCACTTTGTGTGCAGTAGATCACCACCAGCATGGCTGTTCAGTTATGGTTGTCATGTTGATTTTTCAGTAATAAAATGTTCATCAATCTTATAATTACTATTTGCATGTTACTATAATTGAAATTTATTTTATCGTTACCTGGTTGATACGACCATCGTTAAATTAAGGTTACTTGAAGATGAACCTTAATAGTAAGTTTCCACTGTACTTGATTGAACCATTGTTGGGCTATTGCTACAAGATGGTGCAATGATGAATGGTATGCCATCCATAGCTTTATGTAGAGACCCGTCCACCCATCATTTGGACTGGTAAAAACGAATATGGACGGGTAGAAATACGGGTGGACGGGTAAAAAAATGAAGGAGCAAAAAAGGTCTTTCAAAACCGTAGATATTGTTAGTTATGCCTTGAAAGTGAGTGAAAATTGTGTCACGTGTGTTTGTAGTCCATTTCAGGTCATCAGACACATTTAATAGTTTGTAAACTGGCTTAACAGTTAACATCCATGTGTCCCCCAAAACACAATACTGGCAATAATTGTATCCTGCTTAAAGCCCGGATGCCATCCTCCACATGATCACATCATGATGTTTTATTAAATTTCCAAGGAATGGAGGGGGGCAGTGTGCCAACATGGCACACCTTTGAAAAAGAACTATTTCAAATGAATAGTGGAGCAATTACAGACTACAGTTGCACCTTGCTTTGCAGTACCCACTGTAATAGCCTCCTTAAGATAATCCCAGATTTGTTCCATTTACAGTAAGATATAGGATGTCAGTCCTGTTAACCAGCGGACCATTGATAAGATAAAGCGCTCTTACGAAAATGCATCCTTAAACAAAAATCCATTGTTAAATTAAAGGTTTTTTCAAAACGGAAACATCCATTGCCATATTACTGTGGACACTATTTCCATGTCACACCAGTGGCAATATTCTGTTGGAGCGTCATGCTGTTGCCAGTTTTCATATATTTCAAGATAATAAATATTGCTAAGGAGTCAAATTAATTTTAAGGTACAAAATTAATATAGCAAATAAACAACAATCAAATATCCACAACCGATTTCCCCCGGATAGCATCTCGCAAATACAGTTGGTACAAAAAGTTGTACACATCCCCCGTCCAGCCCACCTTCATTATTGTACCACGCCCACCTTCCACGTGTCACCACCCCATATCCCAAGGGTCGCCCCGTCCACCTTCCTCGTGTCACCACCCCATATCCCAAGGGTCGCCCCGCCCACCTTCATTATTGTACCACGCCCACCTTCCACGTGTCACCATCCCACATCCCAAGGGTCACCCTGCCCACCTTCATTATTGTACCACGCCCACCTTCCACGTGTCACCATCCCAAGGGTCACCCTGCCCACCTTCATAATTATACCACGCCCACCTTCCTCGTGTCACCACCCCATATCCCAAGGGTCGCCCCGCCCACCTTCATTATTGTACCACGCCCACCTTCCTCGTGTCACCATCCCACATCCCAAGGGTCGCCCCGCCCACCTTCATTATTGTACCACGCCCACCTTCCACGTGTCACCATCCCACATCCCAAGGGTCGCCCGGCCCACCTTCATTATTGTACCACGCCCACCTTCCTCGTGTCACCATCCCACATCCCAAGGTCGCCCCGCCCACCTTCATTATTGTACCACGCCCACCTTCCATGTGTCACCACCCCATATCCCAAGGGTCCCCGCCCACCTTCATCATTGTACCACGCCCACCTTCCACGTGTCACCACCCCACATCCCAAGGGTCGCCCCGCCCACCTTCATATTGTACCACGCCCACCTTCCACGTGTCACCACCCCATATCCCAAGGGTCGCCCCGCCCACCTTCATTATTGTACCACGCCCACCTTCCACGTGTCACCACCCCATATCCCAAGGGTCGCCCCGCCCACCTTCATCATTGTACCACGCCCACCTTCCTCGTGTCACCACCCCATATCCCAAGGGTCGCCCCGCCCACCTTCATCATTGTACCACGCCCACCTTCCACGTGTCACCATCCCACATCCCAAGGGTCGCCCCGCCCACCTTCATCATTGTACCACGCCCACCTTCCACGTGTCACCATCCCACATCCCAAGTGTCGCCCCGCCCACCTTCATCATTGTACCACGCCCACCTTCCACGTGTCACCACCCCACATCCCAAGGGTCGCCCCGCCCACCTTCATTATTGTACAACGCCCACCTTCCACGTGTCACCATCCCACATCCCAAGGGTCGCCCCGCCCACCGTCATCATTGTACCACGCCCACCTTCCTGTGTCACCACCCCACATCCCAAGGGTCGCCCCGCCCACCTTCATTATTGTACAACGCCCACCTTCCACGTGTCACCATCCCCATCCCAAGGGTCGCCCCGCCCACCTTCATTATTGTACCACGCCCACCTTCCACGTGTCACCATCCCACATCCCAAGGGTCGCCCCGCCCACCTTCCTCTTGTCACCCCACCACGTGTCACCACCCCAATCCCAAGGGTCGCCCCGCCCACCTTCATTATTGTACAACGCCCACCTTCCACGTGTCACCATCCCACATCCCAAGGGTCGCACCCTGCCCACCTTCATCATTGTACCACGCCCACCTTCCACGTGTCACCATCCCACATCCCAAGTGTCGCCCCGCCCACCTTCATCATTGTACCACGCCCACCTTCCACGTGTCACCATCCCAAGGGTCGCCCCGCCCACCTTCATTATTGTACCACGCTCACCTTCCTCGTGTCTCCATCCCAAGCGTCGCCCGGCCCATCGTTATCCGCTCTATTGACCCACTTCCCATCACCAATCCTCGCACTTGCGAAAACTATAATAGTCACATAATCAAAATGATACAGTCATGCCTACCTTGCACCTCAACTGCAGATACAGTCGTCAACGGTCTGGTCCCACCCGCAGACACTCCTACGACAATGAACAGTCGTTCTCAATCAGTATGTTTCATACAACGAAACACAATCAAGTAAACACATATCGCCATAGACATTAATGAATGCAGACACCGTCGTAAGCGGGCTTTTTGTATTGATGACATGTATTAAAGTTTATTTATCCTTGTTTATGTTGTCTACGTCATATACAATTTTGTGTGTGTGTGTGTGTGTGTGTGTGTGTGTGTGTGTGTGTGTGCTGTGTGTGTGCGTGCGTGCGTGCGTGCGTGTGTGTGTGCGTGTGTGTGTGTGTGCGTGGTGTGGTGTGTGTGTGTGTGGTGTGTGTGTGTGTTGTGTGGTGTGGTGCGTTTTCGTGCGTGTGTTGCATCCCAAGTATTGCATCATGGTGTGCGGAAATACTTATCAGTAGTTTCAGTATACTCCGCAAGAGGCCACCTGTGTACAACGCCATACTTCCTATCGAATCTGAGCTAGTCCTAGAAACCGATGTGACCAGATGTGCTCTAAATATAACGCTCTAAATATAACGTTCTCAGTATAACGCGGCCAGGCCGATGATTTCCCCGTGAGCCGTGCAAGACTCGTCTGAACAGCAGTAACGCTGACTTCTCGCTGACGATAAGGATAAGACATATTGCCAGATCAACTGCGCTTCCATAGCAATGTGTACGAGAAGAGTGTAGCAACACAATATGGTGAATTCCGACGGAATTGTGAAGCCATCTCACTCGAAGAATGGTAAGAGCATTTGGCAAACTTGTTTACAACAGTGACAGACTGACGCAGATGCAGTGCCAACGACACTGCCGGGTAGATGTAGGCGCGTTACCGGGGGCAGGTGTGTGGTAGACATGACCATGGCATCTTCATAGTTTATACATATATACGTACGCTCGCGTGTGGTAAACATGTCTATGCGATCTGCATAGTTTATACATGCGTACGCTTCAGTGTGGTAAATATGTCTATGGGTTCTCCATAGTTTATAAATACGTACGCTTGCATGCGTACGTATGTCTATGGGATCTCCATAGTTTATACATGCGTACGCTTGCGTGTACGCAGGCAGGCAGGCTGGCTGGCTGGCAGGCAGGCAGGCAGGCAGGCAGGCAGGCACAGGCAGGCAGGCAGGCAGGCAGGACAGGCAGGCTACTATGGAGGCCCATGGGTATAACGAATGTGATAGAAAAAAATGATTATTGATAGACAACGAGTAGAAGTTGATGGGTTCAAACTGGAAATCGGTTTTGAGTGGAGTACCATAGGCTTCAGTACTTGGACCTATTTTATTCATAATAAATATCAATGATTTGGATGGTGATATAACTAGCATTTGCCGATAATACAAATGCGTTTAGAAAGATTAAAATTGATGGAGATAAACATAATTTACAACATGATATAAGTAGGTTGATAGAATGAAGTGGCAAGTGTTGCTCAATTTTGGGAAATGATACATGACATGGGAACATAGATGAAGTATACAATGGATGGTACTGGGTTAAAGGAAATGTCTTAAGATTAACTATTACTGCTGATATGAAGGTTTCAGAGCAGTGCGGAATTGTACCATCAAAGGGAAATCAAATGATTCGATTAATTAGGCGAAACGCAGTACACAAGGAAAATAACTAATAATTTATAATACCGATGTATTAAACAAATACGACTAGGACTAATTAGGCGTCATTAAAAATATTCAATACAAGCATGGAGGTTATATCACAAGAAGGGCGTAGATGTGCTAGAAAGAGCACAAAGGCGAGCAACCAAATATGGTGAAAAGAATATGGTTTAACAACACTAGAGACCAGGAAACGGATAGGAGATCAGAAAGAAGTTTTAAAAATATTGAACGTTTATGAAATGATTGATAGAAATAATTATTTCTCGGTTAAGGAAGATAGGACAATTACGTTAGCACAGGCGCAGCGGTAGACTAGATATTAGCACAGCATAGTTTCAACAAAGAACAGTAAATAAATGGAACAGATTTTAATGCTACTTATGTGGATGCTAGTAGTGTTAATATGTTTAAAATAAAATCGACATATAAGGTATAAGATCAGGATACACTTAAATAGGATGGGCTCTCGATATGCCTAGGGGCTTCCATGGTCATCTAGAGTTAATCTTGTTAAATCTGGTTAAATCTTGTGTTTGACGACAATGTTTCTGACAAGTGTTACGTTTTATATCGATTATATCAGACTGCATTTTGCAAAAAATCATAAAATCCATAACTTCGCACACCGTGGACTAACTATTCCACCAAGAACTGTATTAGTCATAGATGACTTAATTCTTATCATCACTTTATCTTCTTGGCTTCAGTAGTTATTGTTGTGTGGACATCGTGAGAGTTGACGAATGTCCACCTCGCCGTCTCCCTCTCCGCCCAGGAGCTCCTACTCTAGCGGCGACCTGCAGAAGCTCCTGGGTGATGTGATCACTCACCAGACGTCGCTGGCTGACATCGACCTGCTTCTGACGGCCGGTGCTGACCCCAACGGCGAGGTCCGGCAAGGACTCCGGCCACTGCACTACGCCGCATTTCAGGTGTGTAAGACGTTTCACGTAACATTAACGGGCGTGAACCGTTGGCCATTAGTCCGATGCTGCACATTGATCTGATCACGAATGTTTATTGTGGTAAGAAATGGAAGAGGCCGTCATATTAATTCAAAACAGAGCATCACGACCAGAAATTTAAGAGGGGGCCCCATTAGACATTAAACAGAACTAGACCACCAAGAGAGGACATAATTACAGCCAACATGCTGAAAGACAACCCCGGTGTTGGCTCGAATGCAATCTTAACAAGACTGCCACATAGAGAAACAACTCTAGATGGCAGGTGGACAAGGAAGCCCTTTGGCGTATTGAGTGTCCAACCTGTCCGTCTAAGGTAAACACTGTGAGAAGAAGAGGGCACTAGCGGCACGGAAGAAGTGAATCATCGTGAAACTACCCAAAGAGATCGGAGTCCTTACAGGATGCAGAACGCAACTGGGTGGTAGACACCAGTTAATCTTATACGCTCCAGGCTAGATTGTCGTTATCTAATTACATCAAAACAGCACTTCGGAAGCAGCAGGAAGACTTCACCAGCGGTAAATCGTGCACGTGTGAGAATAGGCCTAACAGCTCTTTATTGATTAGTCATTGAAGTGGAACCCATCCCTTTACTTTGACAATGTCAACTCTCTGTGGAAGATATCATCGGTATGTGATTTCCATACAAAAAGTATCAGCTTCCAGAAGGACACACACAGACAATCAGTGTTATGTGATACATGACAGCCAACAGAGAGAGAGAGAGAGAGAGAGAGAGAGAGAGAGAGAGAGAGAGAGAGGACGAGGAGAGGGGAGAGAGAGAGAGAGAGAGAGAGAGAGAGAGAGAGAGAGAGGGAGAGAGAGAGAGAGTCAGAGACAGAGACAGAGACAGAGACAGAGACAGAGACGCAAGACAGAGACAGAGACAGAGACAGAGACAGAGACA